>WBNH01000840.1:448529-706029 GCA_013401255.1 Urocolius indicus
CCTCTTTTTGCTTACTTCAAAGTTTGGGGTTCTTTTTTGCATTCTCACAATATAATGGGCACAAAAGACCTTACATATTATTGGATTTATGTACACATTCCACCATTTAAACAAATGAGGGAGGAAGGTAGTTAATACTGGCAGTTAACATAATCACCAGGTGTTCTGCAATTGTGAAGAGACCTGTAATTCTCTGTAGTTTCAAAGTTCTCTATACTGTTTTATTGCTTCTCTCCCAGCACCACCTTTAATAGTAGATTAGAATATAATTTGAGTTTGCATTAATTACATTTAGTGCACCAAAAACATGGTTTTATCATAGACACATTTTTATCTCTGAACAGAATATCTGAGCATATTAATTTTTTCACAGACAAATTAGAGTGCTCCTAGACACGCTTTTTCACTCGCAGTATTTATATGACCTTTGACTGAAAAATAAGATGTTCTGGGTTGGACTCTAAGCTGGACTGGGCTAGGTAAAGCTTTTTATGTAAACAGTTCTGAACCCTGTACATAACATTATATAAATAAACAGTAGAGGATTTCAGACAACAGTTAATGAGGTAAATGAATCAGCCAGCAGGCATTTTAAATGTTTGCCAATTGCAGAACTATTGCTAAGGTCTCACTTCTGAGAACTAAGCTCAAGATTGGGATGATTTAGATTATATTCTAAACAATCTGCACTAGAACCCCTCACTTAAACAATACAGTTTGAGATTCTAAGTAAGTCGCATTCCAAGTTACTTATGGTCAATATCTTCAAAGCAGCTTTCTTCTTAATGTGTCTAAAAATCTCTCTAGCTTCCCTGGCAATCTAATTCAAATGGTGTTTATTATGAGATGCCATGGTTTGGTTATCCAGGTCTTCACAGGATTCAATGACTTGGTCTCATTGGTCATCTTTTTACTCTTTTCTAATCCTGGCAAAGTCTCTCTCTAGGGATTTCATGGTCACTAACAGCAAGTATTTCTTAATTCCAGAAGCAATTATATCTGCTTCTGAAAACTACTTTGGTTGTAATTAATATTTCCATCTGAGTGATACAGCATACTGAGTTACTCATATCCCCTCCCAGGAGCAGAAAAACAGCCTATAGTTAAGGATACAATCCAGGTACTGGAGACCAAGGTTCCAGTCATGTTTAATTACAGACAATCTGGGTGCACTTCAAGAACTCTTCCTCTGTTCTCTCTCTTATTTTTTTTTCCACGGGTTGAAAATAATTTACCTCAGAATGCAGGAATAATAAACAAACTTTTTCACTCATTCAATCAGTATCACATGGAAGGTCTTTGGTCTTTCAAATAAAGACCATTCATGGCACAAGAAATCTTAGTTCTGAAAATTTTTATCGATTAATCCCTTTCTGACATGACTGTAGACATACTATTCAACTCTAAGATGACATATTACAAGGGCTATCACAAATAAAAAATTCAGAGAAAGCCCTTTCTAATTCCACATAGTAAATTTTGGCATCCACATTTACTTAATTTCTGCAGCAAGCTAAAACATGTGAACTGTAGATATGTTAATTTCCAGTGATATAAACATTCAATTTCTAAATTTTTTACTGATAATGTATATTTTTCTAGGCCACTTAATTTTTTAACATTCAGGTTTTCCAAATGTTCCACTGCTCCAATTTTATTAATTGATTTACTGTACTTCTTAACTATCCACATCTCTTTCTTATGCAAGAGATACATACTATGACTCTGTGACTATGGCCTCTCAAATGATTCACTGTTAGCATTATTAATCCCAAAGAAACACTGGATTTGGGTAGTTTTTAATTTTTTTTCAGAAGAATAAAAATTCTTCCTCCAATCTCTACTTTCAAGATCTCTCATAACTTCTTGAGCATATCATGTAGACTCATATTTAAATAGACGTCTGTATGCTATGTTCAAGTGCTGTGCTATGCATTGGGTTAATCTTGACCTGACATTCACATCTAGGGGTGCAAAGCAGATGTGTGATTGTTGAGAATTTGTGAGAGCTGCTGTTAGCACATAGATTTAATTGACAACTTTGAAGCTAGAGAGTCATAAACAGTGTACCATAGATACTAGATTTACTGCACAGGATGTTCAATACACAAAATACAAAACTTCAATAATAATGGACACAAGCTGGAATACATAAAGTTCCACTTAAACAGAAGGAAAAACTTCCTTCCTGTTCAGGGGAGGGAGCCCTGGCACAGGTAGCCCAGGGAGGGTGGGGAGTCTCATTCTCTAGAGATTTTCAAAACCCTCCTGGACACATTCCTGTGCAACCTGATCAAGGGGAACCTGCTTTAGCAGAGCGTTGGACTGGATGAACTCCAGAGGTCCAATCCTTACCATTCCATGATTCTATGATTCTATGAAACATTAAAGAAAGAGAAAAGGGGCAGAAAATATAGCAAAGACAGACAAATAAATCTCAGCTTAACAATGAGAGAAAAAAGAAAATATTCAATAGGCTCAAAGAGGCCAGTGGTTGGACATTTAATCAAACACTCGGAAGAAACCAATAAACCATAACCAGCTTCAAAAATACAGAATATTTGAGATAGGAGCTAATTAATGTCACATCATTCTTGATACAAACCACACAGGTTCCTTGTAAAGCGAGGAAACTGAAACATTGTGATTTGATGGGAATTAAAGAGTAGGCCTGGAATAAATACTCGTCAGCTCTCCATGACAGTACAGTCAGTACCTGGAGAATGTCTACTTTGATCATCATAACACAGCTAGCCTTTACAAATATCTTTAATTACTATGAAAGACTTAATAAAAGTAAGGTTCCCAAGGATCACATGTTTCTTATCCTAAATGTTCAATGTGTCATTAACTTCTTTAGATTTGGACACCTCTACAGTTTTAGTGTAAAAAAAAAAAAAAAAGTTTTAGCTCAGACTTGAAAAGTAAATTTATATAGAATGCTCTTGAGAATGTAAAATGCTGCATGCCCTCAGAGCTAATAACAGTGTAATTCAGCTGCTCTCTCATGTATTCTGTCTGAACACTTACACTTTCATGGCAAAGTTTTAGAAGTCAAAGTAACTGATGACTGGACAAAAATATTAAAAACGTATATTGAAACATATATTGAAATCTCCTATTAGTGTCATAATTCATTCTCCATCCAGTTCCATTCAAAATAGGATGCTTCTCAGAAAGTAGAAATAAACCAGGTTTGCATCCCTTGGCTCTCCTTTGTGCAGGAGAAGTTACATCAGAGCTACCTTGAATACGTGTCTTAAATCCACCAGGCTCTTTCGGAGACTGTTTTTAGGCTCTCTTGTATTTGTGTGGACCATCGAGGGGAAAAAAAAGACATTTCCAGACAGAAAAAGTGTAATTTGGTCCTGAATGTTGACATGTATGTGGCGAATCACGTTGAGGATGGACTTTAATTAGTACCTATGAAAATACACATACATACGTAGATATAGACATAAACACAAAGTGCTTGTGGAAGGAAAGTGAAAAAAATAGAGCATCTTTAACAAAATCAAAGTAGATGAACCTCTCAATTTTTTTAAAGTTAATAATGAGGTTAAGTAAAGAACGCACTTGTCCCAACTTACCAAGAAAATGTGTATCCAAGTAGCATTGCATTGGAAGCTCTTTATGCTCTGTGCTTACTCATTATTACTTTAAAGGCATTTCTGCTTGTCCATATTCAGATCTTCTAGCTATGACAGAAGTATCTACAATCAAGATAATTCAATTTGGGATTTTAAAGTTGTTTTCAGAAAATATTTGAAAATTTATCAAAATAAAATCATAACAAATCTGGGGATTTATCACTTCATATTTTTTAAATGAGAGCAAACTGGAATGAAATAAATAAAATCAAATCTCTATCTACAACCAAATAACCAAAAACCTAGAGGAAGGAAAACAGAACATATATACATTAAACTAGTAGTTGTTCTGTAAAAAGAAAAAAAAAAAAGGTGAGACGATCAAGAGTGAGTTAATGCAGTTTGATGACACTTCCTCTATCAAATAAAAATGTAAAATTAATCTTTATTTTCTTTTTGCCGGTTGCTGTAGAATTTTTTTTTGCCAGGCAAAAGCAAACAATGATCAATCAAACTCTCTGCCTCAATATACCAATTTCAGTGTAATGCATATAGACATGAAATCCTGGTGTATCTGGTTAGTTACAATACTTTCATTTCCAGCTTCTCACAGACTTTGTTTTCTCTCTAAGACTGTAATTTTATGTTCTCAGTCAAATCACCCAAGAGCATTACTTGTTTGCAGCTGCTATTTCAGTATTAAATGCTTCTGATGCTAAAAGTGGGCATGTTTGTGTAAATAGTCTTGAAAAGTGAGGAAACTGCAGATAAATGAAAGCAACTGAATCATAACAGCAGGGATAGAAGAAGAAAAAGCCATTAGTGAATTCATTAATTTTTACCTTTGGCATTTAGTGCTTCTGATTAATGGTTTTCCTGTAGGCTGCTATTTTCCTCTCAGATATTAACATGCAAAATATGTAGCATATAAGAATAAAATGTTATTACTATTTATGTGGATCCAAAATCCCTAAGATATGAAAGATTAAGTCAAAATGTAGACAAATAAAATAGTACCTTTTTTGCACACATTTCATCTTATGAAGGACAGCTCCATAACATAGTTGCATCCATAAAGTTTAAATGTGCATTTACAAACAAAAGTGTCTTGTTTCACATCACCTGTATGTGATAGGTGACAAGTTCTGCTTCAGTCCATAGTATTCCCACGGGGAAAACTAGGCTGCATCGTCTGCACCAGAAGGAAGATATACTGGATCCAGTTCTGGACTCCCCAGTACCTAAGAGATGTGGACATACTGGACAGAGTCCAGGGCTTACTAATGTACATAAGTAGCTGAAGGGAGGATGCAAAGAGGATAGAGCCATGCTCTTTTCAGTGGTACCCTGTGACAGGACTAGGTCACAAAATGAAACAGAGGAGGTGCCATCTAAACATCATGAAACACTTGTTCATTCTGAGAGTGACCGAGCTCTGGCACACATTACCCAAGGAGGTTGTGGAATCCATTCTTTGAGAAATCCAAACATAGATGTGTCAGCAGAAATTTCGATAAAATTTCTGGTACAAAGTGTAGCTCTTGTTTCTATACTCATAAAGTATAAATCATCTCAACTACATTTTATCTTTTTTATAGTTTGGCCAGATGCCCTGTTCAAAGCAGCGATTTTCTATAATGGACAACTGAGAGGTTACAAGTCTAATTATTCTTCTTCCATCTACAACTCCTTGTCACTTTCTCTTATTAACCTCCTATATGTGCACTCTGCTTCCTTATTAATTTTCAGATCTGGGTTTTTTTCCATTGAAAATTTAAAAGGATATAAACTCCCATTATTTTCTTCTCCTATAATCAACCACCAGCTCCTTCATTTCTGAGGCTGAAATTTCTGATGAGTTTCTGACTTAATCTTCCCAAACTTAAGTTACTAGTTTTCCTGTCTGTTTATAATTTACCTTTCTACATAACTATTTTTAGTCTCTTATTATAAAGAATCTAACACTGGAATAATCAATTATCTCCTGGTATTTCTCACTTTCATACTCTAAAAAGTTTTCCAAAATGCCTATCCTTTTTCATTCTAGACCATGTCTTCTCCTGTCATGAGATACAGGGCACTGGAAAAATGTTGTCCCAATCTACAACAATCTTTTTTCAATACTATTTGGTTTCACTATTCAATTTTTATCCTCCTCCTTCTGATGATGATTTTAGTCATTACATTTTTCCTCAAAATCCTGTATTCTGCCATTTTGAATTTTCCAGACAAAATGACAAACTCCTTCCAGCCTGAGAGTGAAATCTATTCTCACATTTCTAGGTGAAATTTAAAACTTCTTAGGCTGTTCTGCCATTGTTTCCTAACATTACACTTTTCTTTATCTTTTCTCAAATGCATAAGAAAATATTGGCCTTTGTTTTTTGGTAGCTTACTAAACTTCCTCATTTCTAACATGGCCAACTTGACACATTTAGTATTATATATTGCATATGCAATGGATTATAGCATTATATTTTGTTTAGATATATATATAGGGATGTCATAGATTATGGATAATATTAATATTAACTAACACTTTAAGCTGCTTCAAAGATCTGGTTTCCTCAGTTTGAGATTACTTCTCTCTTTTCTTCTTTACACTTCTTCACTACACCAAAATGAAAAGTTTTGTTCGTGTGCTTGACTGCTTTTGCTGTATCAATGTAATAATAATACAGTAACGTAATTCAGTAGCAGAGGGGAGTCTCACCATTTCAGTGTCCTCTATTGTCTGATGCACTGAAAGATATTCTATTTTTAAAAATTTATTCTGAGATTATTATCCTGAAAGTAAACTATTTAGAGCTGGAATGGCTAAAACTAATCAACAGAACTTATAAATTATTCATAATGTTAACTACTAACTCTTTAGAATTCAAACTACAAATACTTGTGTGGATAAATTTAGTTACCAGCAGCCTTTTCCCTGAAGATTAGTTAATCATTAACCAACCATATACTTTCACATAATAAATTCTTCTCAGAATTGAATCACACATTTTTAATGTAAAATTACCTTAATATAAAGTTATGATGATGCAATATTTTTAATAATTTTGGGTGAGACATTACAGAAAATTTGCAAATGTTGGCAAAAAGAAAAAGAAGAAGACTAATAGCCCATGTACTTTTCTATCCAACTTCAGTAAACAGTTTCTCTTTTCAGCATGCCTGGAACTTAACAGAAATATAGGCAGGGTATAGAGAATGTCACATGGCAGATACTAATTGTTCCGATTAAGGTCTAACAAGCATGCTTCCCTGCTGTTCTGAGAATGTCTCTGACTTTTGATCCTGACATCTGTGTCTTACAAGAATTTCACTCGGCTCTGACATTCCTTCTGATGTTGATCCAGGAATTAATGGATTGTGAAAAAGCTGGCAGGATATCATTTAAAAAATAGAATTCTTGGTGTACAACTGATGAAAAGGTATCAGAATTCACATACTTTGTGTCTGATACCAATACACTGTGTCTATATGCATCCATTTGGTATGAAGCATTATCTCAAAACAGAGGCCAGAAAATTTGATTTAGAAGAAAGCAAGAGCTTCATGTTCTACTGATTTACAGTCCTGCTATTGTACATCTTCAACATGTTAAAAGATGAAAATTATCAATGGTTTAGGCAAATTCTGTGTAATGGAGATTCAGATGTTTGATATCCCTACCAACAAAATATATTATGATCAATATATTATGAACAATATATATCAATATTATGATTATATTAATGCTGCTATAGTTTAAAACTTTCAAAATAACCTTTTCAGAGAACGGCATTGAAGAAATCACTATAAATTATGAAAGTTTCAGCAGAGCCAGCCATAAGCATACTTACAGTGTGACGTATGCTATGTGGCTATCATTGTACTGTTTTGGTTAGAACATGTATTTAAGCTGGTTTCTACAACAGCTTCAGGTTTAAAGGATTTGGAAGAAAACTCACAAACTTTAAAATATGTAATAACAGAAGTAAAACTGATAGTTTTTCTAGATGTGTTTAGGACTGAAGAATTACATACAGAATTGAAATTTTACACATCAGAGAATATTGCCTTGTATTTCATGGTTATGGATAATTACTAGATGCCAGTGGATAACTTAAACACAGCTTAGAGTCACTGACATTAATGTATGACAGACAGCACTACAGAACATATTTTGCAATTTTAAATGAAAAAGTAGAATGATATTGGAAAAAAAAGCAACATAAAAATAAAATTCAGGGTTATCACAACAGAGAAGAAGGAGTGTCCTCTTTAAAGTCAAGCCAAAACCATTTTTCAGTATGAAATACAAAGAAATGGAAGGAGCTGTAAAAATAAAGATTCAACAAGTTAAAAAGAAACTACATTCAATTGCCAATTACTGTCAATTATAACTAGTTTAAAAATTAAGAAAATATAGTACAACTATCTCCTCAAGTAAGTCAACCACATTTTAAATTAGTGACATTATTATATATTAAGTTGAATTTCTTGCATTCGTACCTGTATTTCAGTGGTTTAGATGTTTTGACACAGTTTCACTGGACACTCAGAGGCATAGGATATTTTTACAGAAGTCCAGACATGTATAGTATTAATAAACAAATGTTATTTAAAAAAATATAATAGTTTAGACTACCCATATGTATTTAGTTGCTCATGCTAAAATATAAACATTGGAAGTACTTGTCTCAGGAAGCACAAAATTATCCAAAATTAAGATATAATCAAAGTCAATTTTTGAGAAGCCAGTTTATATCTGAGGTATTAGAAATCGATATGTGACAAAAGCCTAAGGATTTGCAAGTCGCACATGTGTTAACACTGCTTACTACAATTCTGTTGTTGTTCAGCTGCATGGAATTTACAAAATTCTAACAGTACCAGAATTCTAGCAAGAGGTAAATAAAAATCTTAAACATTTATAACATTAATAGTACATCTAAGGAACCCGTTACTGTTCTGTTTAAACTATATGTTTAAAGACACCATGTGGTGATAAGTGTCTCGTTTTAAGGGAAATACACATGCTCTCAAGCACTAAGATTTTTATTATTTATGCTTGATGCTATTTCAATTTACTGTTCTATTTTTCTTTAAGAGTTTTAAATTTCATTTAACAAATAAAATACTAAATAGGACACAGATGAGGAAATTAAACAATGAGGAGGCAAATAAAAAGTGAATAGCTAAAGAGAAAAGGCTGGAGCACGTTTAAGATGGGGAAAAACAAAAGGCAAAGCTTGTAAAATCTGAAAAAGTAAGGTAGGGGTGTGAAAGTGTGATGTGTGACAGGTGGGGTAAAATGAGACAGTTGGGAGGAAAGAAATAAAAATGAAGAGCGCAAATTAGACAAGACATTCATTTTAAGTCCTTAACAGGCTGGATCTCATCGTTGTCATCAGACAGGAAATGTCAGAGCTGGCACATTCAGTTTTTTATGCTTTTTACTTGTTTTTTAAGAAGTCTGTGTCTTACAATACATAAAAAGTCTATTTGCTCTAAAGAAAAACACATCTCAATTTGTTCCCATTTTTTCTCCTACTCAATCTTTAACAAACTTCAATTCTATTATATTGGAAACTACAATAATTACAAGGTTTAATACTTCCATTATATTTTGAGTTATTTTATTTAATACCTGAATAGGCGTTGAATTCTTTGAAAATAACTAAACTTTGCACTTAAAACTACAGGTGGATTTCTGGAGGAGCTGAGTTGCATAAGACAACATGTAGTATTATCTCACAAATACAAACAAACCCTCACTGTAAAGTTCAGAATTTTTGAAAGTATGTAGATATTCTTTCCAAAAGAAATTACTTAAATCATTATGCCAAAGACAGGCTTTTACATTTATTTTCCAATTAATGGAAAGATCTTGAAGATACATGGGTTTTTTTTATGTAAGGTTTATTAAACTTCTGGAATGGTTATTTGGGATCTGAAAACCATGGCACTGTATAGAATATGTTGCCAATCTTCTCTCAATATGACCATTTCATTACTCTGTGTTGTTCTGTCAAATAAAATTAGGGGAAAAAAATATCCTTTTCAACTGGAACATTGCAGAAAAGGCAAATATGGTAATTACAATACATCTGTCCATAATTTGTTACTGTATTTCTTTTATGTAGTCTCAAGATGAAATTGAGATGAAGAATACTGCCAGTAGCAAAGTGCATATAGTAATTATAATTCTTATTAATTCAGTATTTTTAGAATATGTTCTTAATTTTCAACAGAATGTATCTGTTGAACTTTTTAAAGTTTCTCTCATACATAAGACCAAAGTATTTCCACACTGAGGGAATAGACATCCAGCTCTTGTACAGGTTAGATCTTCATATAAGACATCCCACTGTCTCAATTCTTCCACCAATTTTACCCATAAACTAGCAAATAAGCAATGGGGTCTAATATCTTAGAAAATACAAGAAAATATTCATCTTGGGAAAAAAAATGTACATTTTCTCATAGTTTAGAATTCTCATTATCTTTATATACTCTTAGTGAAAAACAAGGAGATGGAAAGTGGAAGTAAAGATTTGGGATTTTACACGAGGGTAAATGATGACAGAAAAACAAGACAGAGAAGTATCAGATAAGGGACCAGGAACAGACACAATGTGTTAAATTAATGGTACACTTATATCTGTTTCCAACAGTACGTGGATGTTTAAGAAAAAACCGAAATCAAAGAGATATAGAGTGATGCCATCCAATCTCTGATAGTCAGGGATTTCCAAACACAATGGTTGAATTCTGATCAAGTTTAAAAGCTATCAATAGACCATGAATATTTCTAATTCTTTTTCTCCTCTACCTGTAGTTTAAATAAATGTATTGTCAATCTCAGGTCTTTCGGCCATTTCCACACTATGAGAAAAGACTATTTTTCCATGAAAAATATCTAGCAAATAACAATTCCTCAAGCTTTATCAAGCTTCATTCTATTTCTCTAAAAGAGCTAATGCTGTTGTTCTGCCAGGAAGTTCAGTTATTAAACTTGGAAGCATATTGGGTTAATGGTTTGCATCCACAGAAAAAAATAACATAAATAAGCAAATCTATTATAATTTAGAACATTCTACTCTCATATTACACCAAATAGTCATTAGCATTTAAAGAAATATTGAGATCTCCACAGTATACTTAAAAGATTATGTATTTTCTATAAACACACATGTATTATATCATTTTGCTTTTCTCAGAAAACTAATTAAAAAGCCAGAGTCTTATACTAGGTTTCATAATCTTAAGCCATTATACACTCCATTCAGTTGTAGGTCAACACGTTTCCATTTTTATTTACCTCTCTTCAGATTACACAAGGTAGACATATGCTATTATCCTCAGCAGTAAGAGTACTATGGTTTGCACACGTTCAAAAAGGAGCTCTTGTCATAAGAAATCAACTAATCCCTCTCCATTTTGCCAAATCATAAGCTGAAGGCCTTAACTTTAAAAGGTATTCTGAGCCAACTTTGTTTAAAATTCTTTAAATACCATCACTGTTGTGATGTCTTAATTAGACCTTTTCCTAGTCATATTCTTCTTTCCTCCCTATACCTTCCTTACTTTGCCTTGCATCTGGGATCCTTTCACAACTCAGTAGTACCCTCAGCAGCCAGCGAAAGGTGTTCAAGTACTGTCACGACCAGAAATGCAAGAATTAAGGACTCTATCAACTACTCTTTGTTGCCAAGACTTTTCTCCCTGTTCACAGAAAAGTAACGAGCAAAGGCTGTTTGCTGTAGGGTTTAGTTCTCCATCTAGCAAGTGTCTGGCCTGAGGAGGGCTAGGGAGTCGGCTGCATTCTGGCTGATTTTTGTTACAGGTGCAGTTTACAGACCAGCTGTCTTAGTCTACAAAATTACAAGGTAAAAAGGTGTTATATAACCTCTTTCTTAAGATGTCATGTAATGAAAACACCAAGGATTTTTAGTACTTAGCTAAAAGAAGTTATATGTTTTTTAAAGATATCAAAACTGAGTGGAAGATTTAGTCTGATAAAATATCATATTTTGATACGTTTTCTCAAAGGTTAAGTGTCTGCTTTAGTTTAAAATGTGCTCTTATTTTCATTTGGCTTCATCTGGCTTCATCATGCATTTTTGTGCCTTTGCCTGCTACATTACAGAATGTTTCACTGTGAGATACTTTGCCCAAACTGAGGGCACATCTGGACAACAGGGCTTTAGAACTACTGAATATATATAAAAAACAATGGACTTTGAAGACTCTCAACACATCTACAAATCAAGTCTTTTTAAAAAATGGAGGTAGTTAACATTACAAATTATATTTGAAACATCTAGAAATGCCATAGCCAAAGATACTGCGGGACTCTCAACTGAGAAGCAGAAGCCAGAAGACAGAGACAGAGTAAGCACTCAGGTCCATGAGCCACATATTAACTGAAAACTGGGAAATTCTTGCATCTGGACCAGACAGTAAGACATATTTCATGTCCAAATCTGTAACACCTTGAGATTTTAGCGTATTATTTGGAGACATTGCATGGGATCCTTTCATATGAAAAAGTCATCTCATCTAAGTGTCTGGGATGTCCAAATTGGGCTTGCTCTTTTCCAAGTCCCTTTGGTAAAACCATCTGATGAAGAAATTGGTTTCCTTTAACTTATGTATAAAAGACTGGAATATGTTTGGAGACATTTGATAATAAAATGCAAGGTGCCCCTACCTGCTAACTCCTTCTTTTGCCTACCATAAAGAGAAGTGATGGTCCAAGAAGCCCATGGAGAATATGGTCCAAAAATGAGACTGTTATTGTTACTGTGTCTTGAGTTGATCTTTCAGCATGGCATAACCAAAAGCATAAACACTTTTTAATGAAAAAAAAAAAGATGGTCTAGTATCTCCAATATTACAGCTAGACAAACCAGAGAAACAGGGTTTTACTGTAACAGCCCAGTAAGAGTGCCCTGTAGCTAGATACTTTACTGTCCACTGTGTGTGCAACATTCTGTGTTTTAAGTGGGTGAGAAGAATAGACAAAGTGCAGTGAGTTCAAAAACCCATGTTGCAATGATCCCTAGGGAACCACTGCCAGCTGGCATAGGCTAAAGCAACACAGAGGCCTGAGGCTATGTGGAAAATCAACGAGCTATAACCATCTCCCTGACAGCCCTACAGTATAAACCAGATACACAGAAGAATCCAGGTCTTTGTATATGAGGGAGAAGATCAGTGTTTGTTTATATCATTTTTTGAAAGGTTTTATCCATCAACACATTGAACAAGGTAAAAGTCATACCAAAAGGTGAAAATGATATAATATTTAGATATTTGACTGAGGTCTCCGAGATACAATGCTTGCAAAAAAAAAAAAAAAAAAAAAGATTGTAGGATTCAGAGAATCTAGTGAATTGAATGATTCCTAGCCAAGCACATGTTAATGATTTACTTGGCCTGGAGTGAGAAAGGAGTAGAGTTTTTATACTTCACTACTATTTGTTATCCAGCATTTATTGCATTCACGGAGAAATGTAAATGCATAGTTCTTTATCATTAAGGCTACTTGGTCTTGAATTAATGAGAAGATAAGGATCTGAACTTCCCACAGCATCTAATAAAAGCAATGAGTAGATCTGGAAGCCTGCAGAAGCTACTAAGTGCCTTTTCCCAGGCATTCAGAGTGAAAGCCAAGATAAGGTTTGTGAAGTTAAGCTAGTACAGGAACCATGTAGACCAGAATTCACCAGATATGATCATTCAATTGAAGGACCAGCTGTTGCCATGCCACGTTTCTGAATATCAAAGTGGTAGTATATTTAATTGTGTCTCCTTGTCAGATCTTTATTGCTCCAGAAAAAAAACTTTCATTCTCCTAGTCTTTTCTACTCAGTCATGTTTATGGAGACAGTCATCTATGAATATATTTGGTTCCTCTGTACCTTTCTGTCATGCTCTTGCTGCAGTAAGACTGAGCATGTGTAAGATATGTCATGTTAAGGTGTGCCCTTTGCCTTTTTTCATTATTGTTGGTTGATCCTAAGAAACACAGATCATGAGTATCTGTATATCTGTAGCTGTGGCTGAGGAGCTCTTAACAGAGTTTTGAGGAATACAGAAGGCACATACAGTGTTCCTCTTCTTGAGGTGGCTAATTCTACTCAGTTCTGTTAGTGCAATGCAATGGCAATTCTTTACTTTCTGTCTCTAGACTGCTGCAGCGTCATCAAAACTACCAAACAGAGCATGCTCTCTACCTCCCATAGCTACCTTTGGTTATTCTGAGTTTTACAAGCAGCACTTAAGAATTTAATTTCTAGGAGCAAAATAGTTTTCCCATTAAGAAACCATATGAATACATTTAAATCATTTTCACAACAGAAGAAAAAGACTAAGGACTTTAAAAAATTGCTGTCAAATGCACTTAGAATGTACTTCATATAAAATAAATAAAATAAGTGGAAACATAAAAAAAATAGAAAAATGCATTTACATTTCTATCAATATGAAAATACCATAATTTGGAATTAAAGATATCAATTACTTTATTAGCATTAATGAATAAGACAGTATATAGTAACAGGATTATTGGAATGACCATGTCATTGAAGGGTTAATAGCTCCAGTTATGGTAGAAATTTAAATATCATGGGGAGGCACCTCCTGACCCAGCCATCACTGAGAATTATGCAGATTCAATTGGGAGCCACACAGGCTTTGATTTCCCCCAAGGATTGATGAACAAGTACAAAATAATACAAAGTGACAGGAAGCAGATGACTGAGGTCTAATTTAATGTCATTCTAAAAGACAATATACCTTAAATTGGCCCTAGGAAAATTATGGGTTACAAACAAGAGAACAGAAACATTCATTTTTTCATTTTAGTTCACTAATTTAAAAAGTAATCCTTTGGACAAATGAACAGTGAAAACAATAGTCATTTGGCAGTGTAAAATTGCCAAACTTAAGTAGGTGTACTTTGTTTGCATAATTTGCAATTTATTGGCAAAGGCTGTAATGTTAAGAGGAAGATCCTATTAAATAAAGTAATAAAATGTTTTGAAGAAATGTATGCAAATATCAATTTGAGACTGTTACGGAGACAAAGAGTTAATAGTACTCAAATAGTATGATAAAATGCAATGAGGATACTCTCAGGAAAAAGTTGTCATTTTAGTATAGGATTAGCTACACATGCACTCATCTATAAAAAAAAAAAAAAAACCTACACTAAAGTTTTTCTAAGAATAAATGTGGAATAGTTTACCAGTTTTAATTAGTAAGGGTCAGAAATGGCTTTCTACATGCCAAAGGATAAACCAGACTTTAATTCACAGGTCTTCAGTACACAGTGCATGCAAAATGAACTTGTATTGTTTCACAGAAGTTATAAATATCAATGTTTGGATAATGTGAAACTATTTAATTTTATACCATAAATATTTGAGGCATATTTGTATAGAAATAGCACTTGGTGTTTTTTAACTTCAGAAATTAAGATAGTTATCCTACACAATTTTTTCATTTTTTATAGCATGAATAGAAGCATCCCAAAGCAACTACTTGCTCACTAATTGCCTTAAATTCACCACTGATTATTTCTTAGCTGATATTTAAACATAGAAAACAACTTTTGATAAATAGGCACTCAAAATAGATTTATATAGCATCAAATTAAAAATCTAAGTCAGATATAAAGCTTTGGAAAGGCTTAATGTAATACATTACAGTGTTGTCAGAAAACAGATGAAGATTTTCTCCAAATATTACAGGCTTCTTAACACATTTTTGAAAAAGGGCAAATAGCTGCTTTTAAAGCATGTACAAATACCCTATCTCACTAAAAAGAATCCCAGACTCCCTATTATGATCGACACAGGAAAAAGAAAAGTGCATTGCACAAGTACTCCATCTGCAACTTGATCACATGGTAGACCTGGAGGCATCTCAACAGTGCTAACAGAACTGCCTCAGGAATCTACAGAGCAGCCAGATGCCAGCCCGGGAAAAATATGTAATATTGCATGATATCTGCATCCCATGATTGGCATTCAAAGAGAAGATGTAAGACTGGTCCAATGTATAGGGCTGAACAGAAGACTGATACTTGCATATATTTGCATGATTATTTTTGCTTTAAAGATAAATTAAACAATGCTGATCAAACTGTGTACCCTCAAAAGTTTTCTGAGAAAGAGCTATATATAACCCCATCTAGACAGAAAATACATATTGTAAAATTCAACTAGATTATGTTAACTTAAACCAAATGGGAATTTGTGTTTTTAAAATTGTATGTGAAAAGAAACTTTTAAGTAATTTTTTCCCTTTAGCATTTTACATATATTTAACAAACTAAGCATAGTAATAATATATCTCTGTAAGAAGTAATTATTTCATAAAAATCTATGTTTCATGTAAGTGGTGAACACGCTTTTTAAAAATTAATTAAGTCCAAAATCATCTTTTCATCTTTCCTTAAAAAGATGGCAGGTTTCCTACAAACAAAAACTTAGGTAATTTAGAAACAATGTAAATGTTGTTGCCATTGGAAAATCGTCCCTTGATTGTTATTTTTCTTGACATCAGGTTGTTCTCCTGCATGTAATGTCCATTGTTCAGTGACATTTGCAGTTATCTTTTAAACTAAATTTTAGTTCATATGACATAAGAAAAACATAATTTTATTTAAAGAAAACACAGAGAAAGAAGGGGAGGGGAGAGAAAATGCAATGTTAAATACAGTAACATAGCTTAGGCAAATGGTCTAACAAATTCAGAAGAGTTTAAACTTTAATATACAGCTTTCACAGACCTCACTCACTAAAGGTTTTCAGAGCACTTAATTCAATTTATATTGTCCAAGCCTTTCACCTATATGAAGTGTTGACTGTAACCCAGGAGAAACAATTTGCCCAAGGGTCTGGTGGTAACTAAGCAACAGAATCCCTGATGGAGACTTTGAATGTATGACAAAATTTCTCAAAAAGAAGTTGCCGAAGAAAAGGGAGTGAGAAGCCTTTTAAATGGCATATTCCTAAAAAGAGCAGTAAGATGAAAATCTTCCTTGCCATTTTTGGTGCATCTTCATAGTTGGAGTCTCTCCCAACTCATAGCAAGGGCCTGTAAGCATCTCTTCTTAATCTGAAACGGCTTCCTAACTATCTTTAACCATGTCCCAAATTCTGTATACCAGAATTAACAGGAAAACAGTACTCATTGGCATTACAAACAATTTATGTCTAATATAATACCTATGTTAGATAAGACTACAATTGCAATATTAATCTGAGAATGATCACAGAGAAACTAGAAAAGAGAGCACTTGATATCTACTATAATTTTGAAGAACATAGGAATATATAGAGAACTTAAAGAGCAAAGAGAATGCAGAGCTTTTTTTTTCAGAGAAATTCTATTAAAACCAGAAGAAATGGATAGTAAAGAGACAAGAAACTTTCAGAATGGAAATCAGAAGAGAACTTCCAATCGTTGGTACAGTGAAGCTCTCAGATAGCCTTATCAGAGCAAATCTGAGAGTAGAACCCCTCCCAATTTTTATTATTATTTTAAATATATTATTTTAAATATTTTTAGGTAGAATTTTATCAAATAAGTGTCATATGATGGGGTTACTGGCTGTAGCACAAGACTGACCCTGATATTATGGTCATCTTCAGTTCTATTTTTTTAAACCCTCAACTCAATTTTAACATTCTGGCAGGTAAGTACAATAACAATCCTAATTTTTATTTCCTTGAGTTATTTGTAAGACTTGAAGTAATCTTTCTCCATTATCAAGAAATATTTTTGTCAGTTATCTCAGCTAATAGCAATACTGACAGCCTATTCCTTTGTTTTACAGACTTAGTAATTATATTTTTTTAATCTTGGGAGATACATGATTAACCAGAAAGTATTCAACAGACATTTGGTTGTACTTGTTTCCAGAAAAGTCTGTGGTATATTCAGTCTTGGCAAGGCAAAAACATGTTACTGCTGGCTTTAACATGCTTGTGAATTATAGATATTCTTTCAAGTTTTTAGTCAGATAAGTTCAATTGTCTCCTTTCACAGAACCTGAAAGATTAGTCCTTAGACCACGTTCTGTCCTTCCTAAAGAGTAAATGATTACATCAGGTCTTCAAGAATTTTTTCTTTCTATATGCCATTAAAGACTGGTAGAAGCAATTCATGAAACACTTTTATAGATGATCACTTTAATGTATTATAACTTAATCTATATACATTTAATCAATAGTGAAGTAAAAATATGTATGTATTACACAAATATTTATTAATCCAAACAGCAAGAATGAAACATTCTTTCCAGTGTTATACATATAAGTTAGCGAATTAGTGATGTACATGTTTGACCAAAGTGACTAGCTACACTATTTAATTTAAAGCACTCAGTCTTACCAGTAGAATATCATTGCTGTACTTCACTGACAACATTTTAAAGAACTCTTCAGTAATTCACAATTGGCTGTTATCTTGTCAGCCACTTATTTTGATATGCACATTTTGACAAGTTTTTTAAAATAATCTGCTGCTTTCAAGGAGCTGGTCAGTACAAGGTTTACTTGACTTTCTCAGCAAGCTGAGGGAGAGTTAAAAACAGTGGGAAGATAACGAAAGGAAACATTTTCTTTTTCTGCTGCAGTTTTAGTAGATAGAATTAATGTACTATTTTTATATTTGCCAGCATATTGACTTCTATTGATGATTCTGTAACTAGGCAAAGTTAGTTCTTTTGTTTCTTGACAACTGTTCCATATATTAATATATAATATATAATACATAGATGACAGTGTATTTTCACCTGTGATTTTCCATATTACAACAGAGAGCACAGTGCTATAACACAATTGCATGTAGTATCCAAATTATAGATAAAATCAGACTTCAAAAATGAACTAATTTCAATCAATCTCTAAAATTTCATTTCCATCTAAGCTTCCCAGCTGCACTTCTTAGGTGGGTAATCACATGCATTAAAACAGATGTCAAGTAAGTATTTTCATTGATCTAATGTAGCTGAATGCATAAAGAATTTCCCCTAAACATGGTTGTCTGAATTGTACATGAATTCAATGTTTAAAACAGTCAATGTGAATGGCCATTGTTGCTAGCTTCTCCCTGTAATTTCTCCCCCATCCCCCACTTCCAGAAAGCATCCATTTGATTTATATATTAAAACTAAAATGTGACACAGTATGAAAGTGTATACCATTTGGAGAGCGCTTTTTCATTCCTTGCATACCGTTTCTTTCCTCTTTCCTCTTTGTAGTCTTCTCTCTTCTGATCCCAGAGATGACAATGAACTGTAAGCCAGCTTTAATGTAAAAAATGTGCAAGTACACAAATTTTAGGACACAGGTGCCCTGGTTAAACTCTTGTTAACAGCTCAGTCTGGGAAACAGGGTACAACACGGCATGCTTTCAATTTTACTCAATACATCCATATGTCTTCTTGCAGATCATCTATATTTTGGGCTATCTGGACAAATAAGGACTGACAGAATTCTGGTAACTGACAAAACTCACCTTTCCTTCTGGAAGGCAGCACTAGGACTCTGAAAAAAAATGATCCTGTGGAGATGTGACAAAGTCATAACACAGAAATGGTACAGGCAACCATTCTGCTCTGGGAAGAGACGAATCTTTGGGTCTCTCCCAACAGGAACCTCAAGCTGAAGATTTTTCACTCTTCTGAAGTGCTTTGATTATCACACCAAGCTGTGCTAATGAGAAAGTTGGCTTCTGCAGCCAGTGAATAATTAGCAACTTTCACTAAGAGGCTAACTCAGTTTTGCAATCAATATCTAGAATTACGGATATATAATACATACTCTGTTAGTTAGCCCAATGGAAGCTCACATTTACTTTGAACAACTGTTGTCTTTAAGGCTCCAGGACATAAGGTGGGGGGCAAAAAAAACAACCGACTTACCTAGAAATTATGTGAAATCATTTTTTCTTTACACAGTCAACAAGTGTGACAACTTGATAGGTGGCACAGAAGTCAGATGACTTAGCTATATGAAGCAGAGCAGGTTGGTGTCTACACCCAAACGGTGTCAGTATATAGATGTGTATCACTAGTTCTGGACAAAAGACTGCAGCTCATTAATCAGACCAGAACACAACAGGGCTGTATGTACTGGATGCTCTCAAAATACCTCTTGGCTAAGTCAGCAGAGTCTGACAGTCTAGCACTTCATTATTTTCAGGTGTACAGAGTTAAATAAGGTATTACTGTATTTCTTAATGTAAGAGTTATGACAAAAATTGTTAAGCAATACCAAGACTGATTTAGCATAATTTGCTGGAGAAGAAAGTTTAGAAATATTTTAATATTCTTGAAACCTGCAAGTCACCATAAATTGAGAAGATAGTTTTGATTTACACCACTAATTTATTGAAAATTAAATTGAACTAGTTCAATTTTTAAATTGTCATTTTGTTTATTAACGGTGAATTTAAGCAATCAATCAAGATTCAAAATGATAAATGCAGAAGATTACTAAAAAAAAAAAGAATGGAAACAAGCTTAAAAATCTTCGCAAAAACGGACAAATTTCAAAGAATATAACAGAACTTAAAATTTAATAAAGTTGTGATATAAGGCCCAGGAAGCTACCTTGTGTGACATATAACAAATCTAATGCATGCACTATAAATAGGACTGCTCTTTTTGGATCTTTTAGGAACTACAGGAATAAATTTAAATGAATTTATGAGGAAAAAAAGAAGATAACATGAAACAAGTATTTTTGAGAAATGTCCAACTTTATAATGTTTCATTTTTGCAGACTTAAGGTTCTCACGTTAAAACTTAAATAGATAAAGTTTATACAGTGTGTTTGAATAACCCACAGTGAATATTTCAGGACTCAATCATTTAAAATAGCTGAAAAGATAAATTAGACTGATATATGAAAATCAAATTGAAAAGAAATAATGCAAATAAAATCTTTAGTTTTGTCTTTTGGGTCTTTTTTCTTACATTCAGCTTTTAAGCCAGTAAATAATTACCTTTGAGACGTTCTAACAATTATAGAATAACATTGATTAATTAGAAAAGAAAGTGAAGAATACTAATCAATCCTAAAGACAGTTTTTCTTCTCCCACCTCAAGCCTTTTCGTCACCCACAAACAATGTGTTTTCTATACTGTTTAGATTCTTTTAAAAAACATTCATATTCTTGTCCATTCACACAAAACTCTCTTGGTGAGCATTGTTTTGGGAGGAGTGGGTGGTAGGCAGGGGGCACAGGATGTTGAGAGAACAGATAGGATGTCAGGTGAAGATGGAATGCTGTGCCCTCTCTAACCAGCTGAAGACTCTGCATGATTGTTTTCTTACAAATAATACCTGTGGGTGTTGAAACAGTTCAGGGAATCTATCAAACGTACCCTTTCACTTTGCTGTTGTAACTCTATAAAATTTATTCTCATTTCAAAAGAATCTTGGCAATAATACCTGTAGGTGGTTGAGTAATTTAGAGAAAATCTGTCAAACCTACTTCCACTGACTTCAGCAATAGAATTCTGTAATTACTTTCAAAGTTGTAAAATGCAATCATTTATTTTCAGAACATGCAGAAAGTTCTAAATTGAGCTTTTATTTTTTATTTTCATGACTTTTTATAAGCTTAGAGGAAGAACTATATCAAAGAATAGATGTAATAATTGTGTAGCATTTCATTAGCTCCGAACAGGAAAAAAACCAAGGTAACAAGACATTACTGCAAGTATAGTCCTATTGTCATGTCAGGAGACAGTCCACAATTAGATGTCCACTTACATAACTCTAAGATAATACATCTGGAAGTAATTTTGATTCAATCTTTTCCATGTAAAACTACATGAGCTTACAAAACATTTATGAACAGTATAACTGAAGACCTCCTTCTCCTGCTCAACAGATGTATTTAATATTTCTTAATTGAGAATAATAGCACAAAATCAAAAACTCAGAAATCATAGTAAACTTCATTATATTAGCAGAATCTCTTAGAGCATCCAGATTCAGGCACAGACTCAAATTTGTTTAACAACCTACACTTTGTCAACTGAGCTGAATGACTGAGCATTTATTCATTTTTGGTCTATGGTAAATGTGATTACCATAATCACAATGAATGTAATTTGAACTTGCACAATCCCTTAAAAAATAGTAGTTTGAGATGAACTGAAATAATCTCAGGAATTTAATCATTTGTCTGACAAATCCTTAGAACCTGGTTCCAGATGCTCAAAATTATTTTATATGCCATCAAAGCCAAAGATAGTATTTCTCAAGACTTCTGAGTCTATGATTTCTAAATGCTCAAAAAAGTCAATTTCCTAGTTCTGCACAGAGAAGCCTTTCTTTCAAATATGTATGGGCATTGTTTTGTAAAAATCCAAATACAACACTGGTAATAATGTGGAAAGTAACAAACTCCTTGTCTCCTTCCTTCCTTGTCATCAGCAAAGAATCCATGTCCCATTCGGATTCACCTGACTATGCAGGAGACACCTTAGCACATCACATCTTCAAAAGATGTTCTGTGGCCAGTGAGGCTTAATCAAATAAGAGTGGCAAATGTATTGGACAAAGATGTTGAACCTTGCTATAATTAAAACTTCATTATTCCCAAATAGTCACTTAATTTCTAATTTTCAAAAGAATATCATCCCCCATCTGTGGCCTACATTTTGGCTAATACATAGGTTTTTAGCCTGAACCAAATGTCTCTAGCAAGCATCCATGTTCAAACAGGGAGAAGGAGAAAACAATGTAAGTTCATGGTGAAAAACAATCCAGGAATTACATTTTTTAAGTATTCTTCTAACTAATTCACACAATATCCAACAGGTTTCCTCCATTTACTCTCACCCTTATATTTTCCACGCAGAAGAAATTCACAAATTATAGTGATAAGGTACAGGCCAGTGTTAGCAAACTACATTAGAGTAAGAACTGCCTCATCAGAAACATTAAACAAGAGTAGCATAGCTACCCTGGTTACAGCAATGCTCTGATATTGAAGAGAAATTGTTTCTAAATCATGTACCAAAGCACAAGGAAAAACAGAAGCAATGTAATTCTTGCTGTCTGCAAAAAGGAAAAGAGTTAATCAGTCATCCTCTTAATAAACATGTTATATCTGTGCAATTACTCACATTGGTGTTTTCTATACAAAAAGAAAAAAGTTTTAATCACGCAGCTTTCAGTACTGTCAACTTACTCTTTTTGACTAAATAAAACACTGCTAGAGTCCTGAGCTCGACAAGTCTATCCTTCATGCTTTTTAAATAGAACTATTGGTCCCACATATCTTGAAAATACATTTCAGAACTTAGGATTTTCAGTAATTTCCCTGGGAAGTAAAATAATCTCTACATCTAAATTAAGTTTTCCTCATTTAAAATGCAATATGGCATACAGTGGAAAGTCTCTATATGTTGTATCAATCAGGTGCCATTCATTTTAAAAGGAGAAAAAAAAGCCTTCAAAATAATTTTCTTATAAGATAAATAGCTCAGAGGCAATTCTCTTGCAATGTATGTTTTATGAAAAATCAGCAGGAGCCATTTATGGTCTCATGATACATAAATCAACCGAAAGAACACTTGGTCAGAATCTGAAACATCACATTATCTCACTGTGATTACAAAGCTTCCGTTATCCCCTTACAGGTGTCAAATCATTGTAATGTTATAATTTTGTTAGTAGCTGGAAACAACTAAATCTATTTAGATGATAATTGTTTCTTAGATGCATTTAAATGTTCAGAAGCCAGGAAGAGATTGTGTTTTTACACATTACCAAATGAAAAAGGAGAAAAATACTAATGATTGCCTTACTTTTGCTGACCTAAACAATTTTTTGACAAGGCAAATGAACTATTTCATAGAGACAGACATACCTGCGACTGAGTGATAGAAATAAACAGGGCTTTGAAATACCAATGTTTATTTTTTTCACCAGAGCTTTTGCTTTCAGAATAATTACCTATGCACAAACTCTAGATGGCAACATTGCACTTACTGTATTACTAAAACAAAATGTCACACTAAGTCCCTACATATCCTCTTTATCAACATTTTATGTGCCACAGATCTATAGCCTCTTATTATAAGTGTAATGAAGCAGAAGTTATTGAAGCATTTTATTGATTGCTCAGATCACAAGTTTACTGTCATACTGAATTGGCACCTTACTTGCTGAAGCAAACTGCTGACACCTTTTTTAAAAAGTGACAACTACATCTATTTCATGACCAGAAATCCATTTTCATCTCTATCAAGACAAGAATGCAATTTTCACTTCATTTAACTGATGTTAGGCCTGCTCAAGGCATGACACTTGGAAAAAGACACAAGTTTAAGGTTCTTAAAATACTTCTGGTAACTAGAATGCAGCTCAGTTGTGGGAAAAAATTTCAACCATCACTCAAATCTATAAACAACACGACATTCTAAGAATCACTTATCAGAACTATCAAGAGGGCAGTTTTCTCTTTCAATTTCAAAATTACTGAAACACTACTTTTATATTCTTTTAATAAGAAGCTATGCTGAAATATTACAGTTTTCATATGAAATCTTGCTCTACACAAAGTTCACTTTAACATGGGATTACTTCTTGAGTGGTCCCTACACAGGTCAAACAGACAAATCTCTTTTTCTTTGACCTATGAAGAAATAAAGATCCTTAACATCTCTTCAACAGTGTGAGTCACTGTCATAGAAAATTATAAAAGCAGAAGCTACAAGGAAGAGGAAACAAATATTTAAGTCTAAAAAAGCAGAGGGGGTAGTGAATAGAGGCTTGGATGCTCCAGTTATTTTAAGAATATACTTTCAAAGCTCATAAAAAAACCACAAATACAAGATTAGGTTGTACTGGAAATCACTTTAAGCATTTAGGTGAATTTCCTTCAAATAGCATCTAATAAATATTACATCCATTTTACCACAACATAATCTAAATTTATGGGTGAAAAAAGCATTATAAAAGCAGAACTACTCTTTGGTATAATTTTCTGATAACTCCATGAACTAAGTTAGATGCAAAAAGAGACAGGAAAAAACATGTTGATTAAAAAATACCTGGTAAAAATGTACAATTTTGGTAGTCTATGCCAGCCAACTACCCTGCAAAATGATTATACCTAATAGTTACTTCACATTTTATTTGTAAGGGGCAAAAAAACCCAAAAGAGCAATTAAAATTCTTACTACACAATATAATTACTGAAATCTGTGAATACCAACTGAATAGTAATGACAGATATTTTTCTTATAAAGTACAAAAAAGAAGTTATGGAGAAAACCTTTTGTTTGCATCTCACAGATGCATTTGAACACCAGTACTTGAGTCAGCAGTTTCAAGAGAACACCACCAGAAAAAAAAGGAGAAATATAGTCTTTCTTTTTTCTTTCTCTGGATATTTTCAATATTTTAGATATTTTAAAGTCAGTAATATTTTTATGGATCTGCGTAGCAAAATGAGGAAAATCTTATGAATTATGATGTTTGTGGATGCAGCTCAGAATAATAACAGCAAAGCCATTGGATATATGGTTTTGAAATAATACATTAAGCTTGTGTTCCCATAGCCAAAATATTGGATGGTGGAATCAGTCAATAATTTTATTCTCTGTTATTTTCTTGTGGGTATTTTGCATACTTGCTCCATTACTTTAATGTAATGTAATTTGCTGTAGTTCAAATGATTAATTACTATTACTGTAAGTTCTGCTAGATCAAGCTAATGAACATTCAGCACAATTTCCTGTCACATCCCAGCTCAATCCCCTCTTCCCCACATATAATACACTCCCAATAAAAAAGAAAAAGCCCATAGAACAGAATCTTAGCACTGGCTATGTTTGTTAATTATCACATTAAAATTTTGCTAAACTCTTGTAAGTAACACACACTCAAACCCATTTATATATACTTAAGGCAACTTGTGATTCTCAAATATTTATACATTACATTTTTCATAATAAATCTCTACTGTGGTAATGACAAAAGATTCTTCTATTTACCTGCTCATGTACATTTTATATTATTTAGTAAAGGACAGATTAACAGCTTGAAGAAAGTGTAATTCTAAATGAAGAAAATGTTTAAAGATCATTAATATCATTTTAAAAGGTATTTGAGTCTTCTCTTTTGGCCTCTGTTTAGCTGTGCTAGGCCTGTGAATGACAGCTTCCCTGCTTGAAGCATACAGAAAGCACAGTCTTACTCATTCACTGTCAGTACTATGGCCTTTTCACACGTTCCCTCCACAGCAGTGTTTGTCCCCAAACACTGGAACCCAGCACAATGGCATTCCTACTTCAACACCCCCACCAACAGCACCACTACATATGAAGAATGCTAATGAGATGGACATCCCCCATCTCTGAAAGTGTTAACTTCCCATACTATCAGAGATAATGTTCTTTCTATTGTTATGTTACATCTCACTTAAAAAAAAATCACTTGGTTAATGCATTTTTTCCTAAAACCATTTTAAACAGGAATAATAGTAGCTTGACAAAAAGATTATGAAATGTCTTATAGACATTTACCCCATTGCATACATGATATATATATAATGAACCGATTTTAACCTCCAGATATATTTGAGGATCTTGAGGATCTCAGAAATTCCAACAGACACCAATACAGCATGTTTACAATAGCAAAGCAAAAGGCTAACATCTGAGATATTAACAGCAGAACAATTCTATCAGTACTGTTGTTTACATTTTACCTTTTCTGCTAAGAAATAGTATTTTACAGTCCCAGAATTCATGGCATTAAAATATCAATATAAGTTTTGTGAAGATTTTAGTGAGGCTTATAGCTCATTATACAGACATGTAATTGCAATTAGAAAGAGATTAAAGGGGAAAAAAAAGAAAGCTTTTGTAGTTTAGTGTTTACAGAGATACATTTTCTCTTTTAGAGAAAAGTACAAACCGCTTCCCAGAGTTCAAGTACTCTCTTAATTTTACCTGCTTTACTTCACCTATGTTATTCTCAAGGGATATTTGAAGAATACTGATGGTCCACTTTAAAAAGATACAAAGACTAGAGCAAGGAGAGGGGAGCTCCTCACTGGTTTCTTCCTCTGGGGCAGGAAGCAACAGAGTGATTATAAAGACGACACTGTGCAACCAGTGCACAGTGTGGACCAGAAATTAGGTATTGTTTTAAATCAATGAATGTATTTTAAACTGAAGTCCAGATGGATTTTAATAGAAGTACATGTATTAGCATAATATTGTGGAAGTACCTGTATTAGCATATTATTTCTTGTATGTGCTTTTTCATTTCAACAGGCAGACTGCAATGTCTTAACAAAGTAATACTGAATCAAAGAATTTTCCCTTTTTCTTTAACTTCCACCTCCTTTTATTTAAATGAAAAGATAAAGTAAATAAAAACAATTAAAACGTCAAAATAACACTGAGATAAATAGAAATCAAGAAAATATATTTACTGTTGTCAAGTAATGGCTAGATGTGATACTGATATGAATACGGCATGCAGTCATCATAGCATTATGTTGTCAGGCCTTAGCACAACAGGACAAAGTGATAGTATTTTGATTGAATGTCCTGGTTCTTTATTAATGTGCATCCAAATGTTATATCTGTATCCTAACACAATGGGCTCTTTACAAAACAAACTTGGTTTATATATTTAGAAAAACAGGTCAACATCAGCAAAACAAAGCAAGATTATAGCAGGTATTGTTATGCGTACAGGATAACATCACCTAGAGTAATTATAATGATTTCATTTATGTTCAGTACTAACACAACTTTAGTTAGAAAATAGCTGGAAAAATTAACAGATAATTTGAGCTGAACTATATGTTTTATCTTACCTTTGAATATACTTCAAAATAACACAAGCTTTAAGCACATTAACTGCACAAAACACTTCACATCCTTGTGCTGTATAATTTTCATTTAAGCAGTTATACCAGCTTGAAACATTTATTAAAATATTTTAATCGTATGGTTTTTGTAGACAATTAACTGTCAGAGCTGTACTGACACTTATCCTCATAATCTAGACTCTTAGAAGTTAAAAACATCCAACATACTGAACACATGTGTATATGCAAGCCTTTCATTATAAAGAACCATTTGTCTTCAGAAGTGATTTCAAATCTACTAAAATTGTTATCTTTTTCTTGTCATTTACAATTTCCAATTGCACACTGCTGGATAATCACCAGAGGAATGATTAACATAAGATAATTTTCTGAAATACCTTTAAATGTTCTTTACAGAGAAGAGTGGAAGGCAGTCAACAAATGTCTTTTATTTAGAAAGCTCCATTGTCTGTTCTGTTCTATAAACTAGCATTATAGCTGCTAAATATTTTTATGCTTTCTTTTTTTCCTAAAAGACTAAATATTATGTTAGGGCACTGGAAAGTTCATTTCTGTAGCTTTTGTGACAGGCAGCATTTGGCTTAAAAGCGAAGAATTATCAATAGAGTGAAAAGATACTTCTCACTTTAATATATTGCTATACTGACTCCAAAACATCCTGAAACAAGCTTTTCTCTTTTTTTTTCTTTCCTGCTTGTTTCTCTCTCATACACATGCTCTCTCATTTTTGTTTTTGTTTTTGTTTGATTTCTTCTTGCTGACCACTATTAGCTCTAGACAGGAACAGTCTCTTCCAAAGTCAATTCTCATTTCTCTTTATGGATCTGACAGCAGGAGGTGCTGTATAAACAGTGTGACTGACACTTTGCAGCACCTCTCCTCCCCCTTCCTGCATAGACCCCTAGCTTAGCTATCTGATGCAGTCATTCTTAACTCTGGGGCCTGAGATCATTTTTAAATCTGAGGTTCCTAGATGGTTGTTTAATTTCTATATCATATCTATCCTGGAGAATCCATATGTCTGGAGTTTTTACGAATCCTTCAAAATAAGTACATTCTTACATATATAAATGAAGGTAAGTAACTATCCTGAACAAGATCAGTGTTTTCTTTCTTACCTTCCTAAAATAAACCACATGATTAATAAAAAATGAATCATCTTATTGTTGCCAAACTATCAAACAGTATATTCAGTATCTGTTTTCTACTATTTTTTCAAAATTATATGAATGTCTGATGTATTTATTTAATGGCATTTGTAATTAAAATATTGAAGTTTTTTAACATTATACATTTATTTAATCTTTCATAATGAAACACTAGTTATACTTTGAAGTATTTTGTTATTTAATAAAAAAGTTTAACTAAACAGTTTCATGAGAAGATCTCTGAGACCATTAAAAACTGCATGTACAGAACAAGTAATGAAAAATGATTGTTTTAAAGAATTTCCACATAAGAAACATCACAGCTAGGCACAGTATGCAGCAAGAAAAAATGAGACATATGACAACCCACACCAAAAGACAGACACAATTAACTCCTTTTTATTGCTGGCTTTGCAATTATGGAAGCATTTCATTTTCCTAATAGGCACTGCAGCTTATGAAATATTTGTCATACTTCTTTACGACACAGTGCCAATCATTGGCTTTATACTATTAGTACACTTGAAAATGAAAACAAAAAAGCAGACTTTTAAAGAGTAGGACAACTCACCTGTTTGCAACAGTTTGCAGAATTTAATCGTTGGTTCGGGGCCAAAAGGACTCCTTGGATATAAATCCCTTCCTCTTGAGAGGCTGAAACCTTCTATCTTAAAGACCTAAATAAGTCCACGCAAAGGTGTGATGGAATTTTGCAGGCATCTGTCAAGCAGAGGAGCTATGCAAAGAAAATAACAAGGAAAAAAAAAAGGCATCATTTGCCCCAACTAAATACACAGCCTCTAACACAGTCTCAGCAGTAGAACTAACTCTTAATATCTATTATTTATATCTGACCTGGGTTAAGTCTTGGAAAAGCACCTCCTGCATTTCTAGTGGCCACCATGAAGGATGTATTTACATTGAGACACCCCCCCATGAAAGACTCATAAGCTTCGTGAGCACACCTGAATAGTTCTGAAGTATGCCTAACTAGCTGCACGGAGTGTCATGGTGTGCACTGATTGCCTTATCTTCTCATTTATCACAGATGAGTTGGAACCAACCTTGCTGAAATCTACTTGCATTGTCCTGATAAAATTGCAAGATCCATGTTGTTTCTGTATAAAGTTTCCTGTTGAGGAGCTGACATGTACCTACCACATTATAAATGGTAACATCCATAAAATACAATCAACACTCTCATAAGCCATTTTATCATAACTTTCTTGTTGGCAATACTCAAGAAAACAACTTCTAATGAATAAAAAATGCTCAGTGTAGCTGTTTAATAATGAGGAAAGGTCAATTGAAAAGACAGATAAAATTGATTCCTGGCAATAGTCTCAACAAGACCTTTTTGTTGCTGTTCTTAGACTTCAAATCTCTGTAAAGGCTAAAAGCCCTCACTTGAAGGGATGCAATGTCAATATGTGTGACAAATAAGGAATGATTATTTTGGCCTCAGGCATTATTGAGATGTATGTACTTTGCAGGTATTTTTGTGTAATGCATACGTGGGTGTTTCTCCTATGACATTAAATAGCATAAGTCGGGTTTCAGGCCTTTACCTGATATTGAGGAAGGGAAGGGAAGGGAAGGGAAGGGAAGGGAAGGGAAGGGAAGGGAAGGGAAGGGAAGGGAAGGGAAGGGAAGGGAAGGGTAAAACACCAATCTAGTAATAGTACAAGAGTACTAGTAATATACAAAAAAATACCAAAAAATGTAAACCATATAAAACACATTTGTGAATAATGGAAATAAATCTATATACATCATTTTTTGATCCAATCAATTTATGACCATAAAGTTTCATATTTGCCATATCGATACAAATGATGGATTTCCTAGGCACATAAATACTAACAAAGAACTACAAGTTTTAGTAGACAAAGTAGCAGTGAATGAATTACATTTTACATATATTATTGAGGAGACAAACATTCCATTCAGATATGGCAAATATTTAGCCTCAATAGCTGTTCACTCAGCTGTGAGAACAGAGTCTGAACTAAGACTCTAGTTAAGAAAATTGCATGGTTGAATTCTTTTATACCTGGAGACCTTCAAATAAATACAGAAGGAACATGTCATAGAGTTAAATCCATCTTCAAAGACAAAAAAATAGGTAAACATGCAATGGACTTTCGCCTCTGTTAAAGTCAGTGTATTTAATGAATGATTTAAGCACACGGTTAAGCAAAACCATGTGTTTATTTTTGTAAAAGGCATTATGTTTAAAAAAAAAAGTGTTAAAATCCAAGTCTTCTACCTTCCACAACTTTGTGATATGACCTTATCTAATTGGTAGTTTTATTCATTCTCACATAAACAGGCCTGAGAGCTCCCATATAGTATGCTTAGTTTTCCAGCAGATATCCTTGAAGCTACTTCCATACTGCATACTTAATATAAAATGCCTTCTCTGAATTAGTTGGCAAAGCCATTACAATTTTACATTACAATTTACTTAAATTTGTTACAACAATGTTGCTGTGATATTTGCAAGACTGTACAGTCTCAGTTCAGCAAAATACACAAATACAAGAATAAATAAAAGTACTATAAAAGTTCTGTTTAGATCTACATGGTTAACAAAATTCATTTAAGTAATCTCTTGAATGAAAACCTACCATATGATTCTTCCAAAGCAGTTTAGAATTGTCTGTAAGTTTCACTTGTACTTTTTATTTGTTACAGAAGTATAAAATGGTATGCAGAAACAAATTTGTATCAATGACAAATGGGAAAAAGGAGATTCAATGTGAGATGTGGAAAGACACATACATAGTTTCAACGTTCTACAGTGACTTTAGAAAAGAAAATGAGCTGAAATCTTGCCCATACTTGAGTTTATGATAAAAATATCATCAGATACAGTATCGTCTGCCAGATCAGACTTCAAAAATTAGACTGACAGGGATTCACTCAACAAGTTTAGGATGGATATTAACCTTACTCTTACAGATTATCCTGAAAAATAATAAAGTAAAACTTTTTCAAAATATGCCATCAAAGTAAAGATTCCGAATCAGAATGTGTACTATATAGCATTAAATATCTGCTTTTAAAACCTGATTTGTGAGGATATGGCCATGCAATCAAACATGAGCAAAAACAATTTCAAGATGAAAAATCAGTGAATTGATACTTTTCCAGACTATTTTAATGATACACTTGCTCCTTGACATTGGAGTCAAACACGAAATTAGGATGATTAGATGAGTTAATGAATGATGTCTGAGCACAGTGGCAGGAGTGAATTCACTACAGGGCTAAGAGAGTGGCATAAGAATTAAAGCTGTTTCATATTATGAGGAATGATGAGGAGTGGCTATCATCATACTTACTTCAAATAAAATAAAAGGATGAAAATCTGATCCCAGTGAAGTCTCTGGAAGTTTTGAAAAAAACCTAAGAGCATAACTCAGTGCTCTTAACTTAGTTACCATGAGAAAACAATTACAAACAGAAATTAAGATAAACACAACTAGTGCAGCTTTTCTGAGCATGTTAGCAGACTGAAACACAGCTGCACGAAAATTATATTCTGGAATTGGATGTTACATTTAAATATTAAGTATAATACTATTAATTCTTTTACCACAGCTATTTTTAACACAAGTATAATTCAGCTGTGCCGATTCACTTTCTCCAAAGGTTGTGAGCTTTGGAGCAGAGGAGATAGTTCCAAAACCTGCTTGGAAGTTTAAAGATCCAAAATGTTACCTCTTTCTGACATGCTTAACAGTCAAATTAGTCAGTCACACTGCATATCAGACCTAAATAATTTTCTATAAGCAATAATAATTTTCTATAAGCAATAATAATTTCTACAAACATCATCTGATTGTATCCATAATAGTATTTGCTTCATTCCACACTTAAACTTCTTGCTTCCAAATTTACAATCTCAAACAGCTTATAGACTTTCTTCCCCCCCACCCCCCCTTGACCTTCTTTATTAAAATTCCAGAAAGAAATGGTATTTAAGTTATTAAGTGTACAAAACTCTGTGTCCCTAGAAAGGGAAGGAATAATGGTAGAACCACAAGGTGGTAATTTCAGAAGAGTATACTTTTGCTGAAATATTCCATAAGTTTATGGCTATCTGGTGATTCCAGGTGATATCCTTAACACTTTAGACAAAATATTCATGGTTACTCAAAAATTTTTCCTAATTTAGGAATGTTTACATTGTTCTCATTTGGAACTGATGAAGGTAGGCAAGAATAATTTTCAATGAATAGCTAGCTACTTTCAGACTTCTGTCTGTTTTGGTGTTTTACCTAAAACAAAGTTATTAGTTTGAACTAACATCCTTTTGAAAACTAAAAGAGTATCCATAAAACATCTCCCAACTAAGTCACAGAATCACAGAATCATAGAATCTTAAAGATTGGAAGGGATCTCGAAGGATCGTCTAGTCCAACCCCCCTGCCAGAGCAGGACCATCTAGAGTAGGTCACATAAGAACCCGTCCAGGTGGGTTTTGAACATCTCCAGAGAAGGAGACTCAGCAACGCATCTGGTGGAAAGAATGTAGAGCAAAAATTTCCCAGAGGCTTGCAAATCTATTGTCAATTGCTGCATAGTCCCTTTAACATAATAGCTAATCAAATATTACAAACATTGAACTATGAAGCAGAACTATGAAGGTCGATAAGAGTGAGTTGACAGTAGTCAAAGAAAGCACACTAACTCTTAGGAAGCAAGTGCATGATTTAACTAGTAGGGTTTCGAAATAACTCATTATAATGTATGTCTTTCAGGAGGTTAGAGATTTAGTTGTGAAATACTCATGGAGTTCCTGAGAGGGACTGATCATAAATGAGTCCTTGCTCAGAAAATGAAGTTAATGTTAAAGGAAACCCATTCAAGAGAAGTTGAACACAGAAAGGTAGTCAGAAGTTATGGGAAATATTTTAAATTATAGACAGTCCCTTTTATTTCTCTTTTTATTTCAGAATTTAGAATACTACATTAGAATCCAGTTGCATTTTTTTTTTAATTGTATCATCTTTTCCATTGCAGCAGTCTTAGCTGCTAGACAGTCAGCCACAGATAAAATGAGAGTACCTAAGAATCTTTGCTCCTCAGCTAAGATGAACAGTGTATATATACTCTTATTGCTTTTATTCTCTCATTGATTTTTTTACTTCATAACACATGACAAACATTGAATTTCCTTGGAGAAAATAATTGTTTTACAGTGTAATTTTACACTCCTCTGAAGAACAGATATGAGAAATTTTCCCTAAAACAAAATCTAGAGACTTTAAATTGATGGAGCTAATGGCATGAAGCCACTGTGGCAAATGAGAAAAAATTGCCTTTTTCTTTGCCTTGTCTTTAAACTTGTTGAAAATTGTAAGAGTGTAGTGTGGATCAAATAGAGAAACAGTAAGCATGAAACCCAAATCCCAGTAGGATATCTGCAAATACTAAGCAGAATATTTCTAAAGGAATACGAAAATCACCTTCTGGCAATTTGCAATTAATGCAAGAGGAACAAAAACCACAAAAACAAATCCCGTCAAATTCAGTTTGTTAACTTTTTTCTTACTTAAACTCATTACATTGTCAGAGTATAAACATTAGTAATATGTTGAGTTCTTTTCCACATCAATTTCTCTAACAAACAACCTACAAAACAGTCAAGGCATTTTTATTAACTAAATAATGGGAAAGCAATCATTAACATCTTTTCCACTCTGAGAAAAAAAGATCTTTCAATGTGATCAAAATACTAGGAATTCTTTTTGGACTTTGTCAGGACAAGGCTTTTCTTGAAGATAATGTCAATATGTACTGTACATATATATTGCACAGTGGGCATGAGATTATGCCAGCATACATTAAATTTGACTTTTGTGCTTTTAGCAAACACCACTCAGCTCTTTGTCCAGGACAACTGGTATGTACTATCCAAAACTGTGGTTTATGTAGGGAAACTGAATGATGGAGAACATGCATTTTCCTATGTTGTTTAAATTATGTCAGTGTGTTTTTACTCAAACAAAAACTAATCTAACAGCTGCTGTGTACTTTTGTTCACATGCTATATGTCAAATCGTATTGTCCCCAAGGTACTTATGAGAGATGCTTTAGCAGTCATTTTCTTAAATACTGATGCCTATCCGAATTTGGATTTTTCCACCATTGAACAAAATGACAAGCACACGATTGCTGTACTTAAAGCAATCTTTCACAGCTGCTTTGCTTTTTCACTGATCCCATTAAATTGACGGCATATGCCTGTGGGGTCTACAATGTTACAATACTGCTGAACAAGATGTGGATTGTACAATACAAATTTGTACAACACAACTTGATTTTATTATGGGAACCATTTCCCAAGTCTTCCTTCCATTTATTTTTAACTTGAGCAAAATCTAATTTTAAAACTTGTCTGTCTCTGTGAGCTTTACTGAACACCTGGTTTTATTAATTGTTTAGAAGTGTGAACTCTAACACTCTGTGGTTAGTAGGCATGAAAACCTATGAAGTCTCCTCAGTTCCTAAAATGAGCATGAGTCATGTCTTTTCTTGAACTGAACGAAGTAGCTGTGCATTAAATATGCTGGCACATCTTCTGCTTGAGCAAGTGGACCGAAATGGTGTGAATTGTTAATGCCTTGCTGCTTTGGTTCACGGCTTGTGATTGATCATTTGTAACTATATCTACTCCTTGTTCCATGAAATCAAGTATGGAGTAATGGGTTCATCAGATTTTTGGGTTAAATTGAGAGTGAAGAGGTACTGTGTGTGGAAATAAGAGTTGCCATGTTCGGGGCTGGCCTTGTAACAGCATGGAATCTAAAGGCGATATTCAAAACCACTTCACTCATCATACGCTTACTGATTCTGAATAGGGTCCATTTGCAGGGGACATTTGGTAGTTTTCCAATACACTTTATGCCTCTTTCTTCACTTCTACCACCCTGCACATCTTTTCTTTTCCTTTTTTTTTTTAACTAGAATAGCTTATAACAGGTCAGTATTGAAACTTAATAGATTTAACTCACTACGTAACAGTAAAAATAGCCTCAGACTGAAATGACTGTTCTCCTAAGTAATGAAACCACCTAAACACTGTCATTTACATGATGGGCTACAGAGAACTCAGTAAAGTTTTACTCAGTATTCAGAGTTATAATCTCATACTTTGTAGAAAATTAGTTTTGCAGGCAGAAAGAAAGTTACAATAGCCTTAATTTTACTACTCAGTCTATTCATGTACAGGAATGACACATATTTACCGGCTTGTGACTTTGCAAACAGCCGTATGTGGGACCACAGCAAATACAAGCCAACAGCAACCAGAAGTGACAACTTGCAATGGCCTGCAGGAGAGTATTCACATTACAGTACCTCCACAGAACAAGGTAATCTCTGAGAGTATAAAATCTGATGCAATGCTCAAAATGTTCTGTTTGTGCAACACAAGCCTCATATATTTACCATGCTATCTCATCTCCTCTGGTGAACTTTGACCAATTCAGGAAAACATACCAAGTCTTTTCCACTATTTTAAAAAAAGATGTTATATAATGACACATGAGTGCTGAACTTGGAATGAATGAACTTCTCTAGTCACATGAAACTTTAGAACCTGGTTTTCCATGGTTTTGTTCAGAGACAAAACTAAAATCTCAACAAATTTAAGACCAGAAGAGAAATACAGAGTAGTAATTGACTATGGCTGCTCCTCAGTACTTTACTCATTTTTAATGATTTACAATCTAGAACTCTGTCATATTCATCCCAACTATTTATACACACAGGTGCCTCTAAAGCGTGAAGCCCTTGAACACGTGTATTTAAATCATTGCACTAAAAATCTTTGATCTGAATAGCATATAATTAAATGCCTTATTAATTTTATAGTAGAAAAAAATAGTGATTTGTTAGAAAATAGCCCTGAAGGGAAGCTCAAATAGATAATTCTTAGCTTTCTTAAACATAGTTAGAAAAATGTCTTATTTATAGATCATACAAAAGGGTAGAAGAGATAAACTGCATGTGTTATCCCACTGAAACTGTACAAAAAATCTCTCAGACTAAAGAAGTACGTACAGAAAACAAGACATGCCATCATGAAAAAAAAAGGATGAAAAATTATGCAAATATTAAAATGCTAGGTTTACATAAACCAACAAATTTACTCAGGAGCTGATTTACTAATCAATTATCATAACAAACTAGTTCTTTAACAAATATATTAACCATTCTGTGAAATATAAAAAAGTCCCACCGTAGTATGAAGTTGCCCTAAACAGTGATAAAGTAAATATTCAGCACTTAGAGAATTAATGCCTTTGTAATGTAGTTTATACCCCATATAAAATGCAGAACATATAGCTGTCAATCTTTTGATTTCCAGTAATGACTATACATACTGGTAAGCATAGCATTCAATATATGCAAATTATTAGAAACACAAGAAATCAAATATTCCAAGTTATCCTTGTGAAAAATGGTAATTGCAGCAAGGACAAAGCATTATGTGTTTTGTACCAATTGAAATAGCATGAAATGAAAAAGAAGAATTTTGATGCTTGTGAAAAAGGAATCTGTTTCTACCAAGGTACATACATACCTGTAACAGCAAGCTCTACTTCAAAGACTATATACTGAGAGTCCAGCGCAGGGCCATCAAGATGATCAGAGGACTGGAGCGCCTTCCTTATGAGGAAGTATATAAATGGTGGGTGTCAGGAGGTTGGGACATCTCTTTTTTCTATTGTATCTAGCAACTAGACAAGGGGCAATGGAAAGAAGCTGGAACACAAAAAGTTCCATTTAAACATAAGAAAAAACTATTTCACTGTGAGGGTGACGAAGCCCTGGCACAGGCTGCCCAGAGGGGTTGTGGCGTCTCCTTTCTTGGAGGTCTTTAAAATCCTCCTGGATGCATTCCTGTGTGACCCGATCTGGGTGGACCTGCTTCTGCAGGGGGATTGGACTAGATGATCTCTAAAGGTCCCTTCCAATCCCTACCATTCTATGATTCTATGATTCTATTAATCTCTAAGTACCATATAGAAAGAAAGATGTTATCAATTCCAGTTAGTTTAGCCAGATAAAAAGATAAATGCACTGTGCAAATTTTTAATGTGTATTCATAGTCATGACAGACAAATAATGCACCAATGTCTTAAAGTTACTCAGTGACACCAGAAAAAGACCTCTTGGTAGCAGAAATTGTATGGCCTACCAGCACACAGTTAAGTTGCATCAAGCGCTCCAAAAGAGAAAATAAGGCTTGCTTTTTGCTGCTCCACCTTTATGCCAACTGCATGTTTTGACTACAGCATGCATGCTTTGAATGCTTTGAATAAAAATGTATGCTAAACTCCAGAACTTTCACAATTACTTACTTTAAACTCTAATTCCCATTAAACATATAAATACATGGTTTTGTGTTAGTTTAAATGTTTAATTCTAAATGACTTTTCATTCTGCCAGCAAAGGTAGAAACTGTCTTTTAGAAAGATCTAGAACAACATTCCTCAAACATAATAATATTTTTGTCTTGTGAAACATCATAATAGGGAACATAACAAGCCATTTCTATTTTCCACAGTCAAATTCTAAATTGTGTCTACTGTCCATGTCCACATTGTCTCACTATTATTTTACGCTGAACCAGGTTTTCAGTTGAATAACAGTCATATAACTCAGTCAATTTAAAACATATATTTCTTGATAGCATCCTTTTAAATAGTATTTTCTTGCTACACATATTTGAGAATAACTGATTATTGACCATTCAGTTTACTTTATATAGAAATCATAATACCTGAGAATATTTACAATAGCTGTTTTTATATTGTACTATACTATTCAGTGAATGCAAATTCTATGAAAGAGATGAATCATCACTATAGGAGTTCTGTGTTTAAAGCAGAAACTGTCACTGAAATGATGCGTGTGAAATTACCTGTCATTCTCTGGAAGAAAGACTAAGATAGATAGCACATAAGATAGATAGTAAAAGATAGATAGGACACAAGTTACTTTTTGATAACAGAAATGGGAATGCTTTGACCAGGAGAAAAAGGGAAGAGGAAAATACTAATAACATTATTCACCCATCAGACCTATTCAGGTCAAGGTGAATAAGTGAATAGACTAAGTTGCCTTTTTCAAGGTGATTATCAACAAAAAAAAAGACAAAGCATGAAGAAAACTTTTATCAGTCTTGGAATTTTTTGAAGGAATGTCTTCTATTTTAAATATTCTACATCCAACTGAAATAGGTTTTCACAGGTTCAACTGTGAAAACCACATTTCCTACCTCAACAGAATCCACATCCCAAAACTGACATTGTACACTACAGTTTGGAGAGATGTTGCTTCTCCAAAGAAATACAACTTTGAATAAGACGACAAAAAGAGCACATTATCAGTAAAATTTTGTGTTTACTTGGTGGTTTTTTCAACTTTTTTATCGTTTTCTATTGTGAATTACAGTAGCTTCAATGCTGTAACACACACAAACATGGAACTCTTGAAAGTGTTGCATATCACTTTGGATTGCTAAAATACCCCATATTACTCCCTTCTTGCCCATTTTTGCATATTTACCATACTTAAGCCCAAATGTCCTATTTCTGTTTCAGTTCTAACCTAATTCCAAAACATCTTTTCTGTCAAGAGAGAAAAGATGGAAAAAACATCTAAATATTTTACGGTTTCTTATAATGGGAGAAAGGTCCTCCAACAGTTGTAGTATCTGATTCTTTACCTCTAAAGGTTATTTAGCTTTCTAGGCAGTTGTCTAACTGAAAATATGCATCTCAAACAGACAAGATAATCAAGTTCCAGCCTAATCAGAAACAAGTAGAATGTGGATCTGTACTTAGGTCTCCACTATCAAATTCTAGTCTCGGATCTCTGTCTTTAAAATGTTCAGAATGATCTTTGCTCAGTAAGGTTATTTTAGACGTTTCCCGAACTTTGGCAAGAGAGAAAAACTGTTTCATACTCATGCAAACGGGAAACAAATAAGAAAAAAAAAAATCACTATTTCTCTTCCTCCTTCTTTTGAATTTTCTAAACATACTTATCATTCTTTCCAACTTTAATTGTGTAAGGATATGCATTTCAGCATGAAAAAGCCCCAAAACTTTGAATGAACATGAATCTTATTTGATATACATCAGTGTACTGATGTCTGTATGGTAGATGTACAGTTCTTCCGTCAGAAGCCTACGTAGTGACTAGATGGAGATGAGAGGAAGACTGTGAAGACTGTACAGTCTGTCAAATTTGTTTGAGAATTAAACATAGTCAGCAATTGTCCAGTGTGTCCCTTTTTTCTCCTTTATTCAATGATACAGAGCTAGCCTAATTGAAGTAAGAATGTTACCACATTTGTCAGAGTTTCAGAACAAGAAAAACCAAATATCCTTCCTGCCAAGAGACCACCAATTCACGTGACTCTGCATAGTTGGTCCTCTTGGTCATTAACAGGCAAAATTCTGAAAAGAAGTAGTTACTTACTACAGAGAAACAAACATACTTTTCATACAGTAGCAATAATCTACTTGCAATTTTGTTTATTATACATAGAGAAAAAGCTCCACACTTCAGTTGTGGGGTTTTTTAAACATGATAAGTGAATGAAGCTGCAAATGGAAGGAACAACATGCCATTCAAATAATGAATGATATCTGCATTAAAAATAAAGAAAAATGGTCTGCTTCTGATAGACTACACTATGACTGGACTTCTCCCATATGAGGGCAGGATGTTAGGAAATTATCAGCATATGTACCATATGCTGCCTTTATTCTTCCACTTTTCTTTAGACATCCACTCAAAGGCAGGATATTGAACTAGATGAAAGTTCAGCCTGACATAGTATGGCAATTTTTATAACCATTTTTTTTGTTTTCAATTTATAAGCAAGAAATATGTGTTCCTTTTAAATCACTAGAGTGGATGAAATACCATTTTGAAGACTTAAAAAAAAAAGTTACTTTATACTTACTGTTGCATTAATACCTGACACACTAGTTTTCAAATTGTTTAAAAGTATTGATATTTATGTAATTCTCTCTCAGTGGAGCATCAGATACTTGTATAAAATTCAAATTTGAATTGCATATACAACTTTTCCTTTGGCCTTAGACACTTGTGCTGTCAAGGAAGCTGCAGAAGCCCAACAATGACAAGGCACAAGTGGTAGGGGCTTCTTTTTGCAACAGTGCTGGAATACACTGACTTGAAATCATCTACACTGACTTGAAACCATCTACGCTGACTTTCAGGAGGTTGGGACATCCCTTTTTCCTATTGTATCTAGCAAGTGGACAAGCAGTAATGGGATGAAGCTGGAACACAAAAAGTTCCTTTTAAACATAAGAAAAAGCTATTTCACTGTGAGGGTGAGGGAGCAGTGGCACAGGCTGTCCAGAGGGATTGTGGAGTCTCTTTCCTTGGAGGCCTTCAAGACTCTCCTGGACATGTTCCTATGCAACCCGATCTAGGTTGACATCCTTCTGCAGGGAGATTGGACTAGATGATCTCTAAAGGCCTCTTCCAACCTCTACCATTTTATGATTCTATGATTCTATGAAATGTACTCAAAACTATGGTCTCAGTCACTTTTGGATACTCTTTACAAACAGTCCACACATCTATAAGGTCTTATGCATATAACTTTAATTATTGCTGTTCTAAGTCAAGACACTACCAAGGAAAAAAAACAAGGTTTGATTAATATTCATGAAACTAGTGATTTTGTGTGATGTTCAAAAAATATATCTGAACTTTTTTGCTCTGATGTATAGGCAGGTTTAACCTCAGTGTTTTGCTTATCCTGATCATGTTGAGACTATCCTGAATTTTCTCGTTAGACAACAGGTTTTAAGAATATTTACAGTAGAATTGTTATTATTCACAATTACATGCAATTTCTTCATATATATTAGCACCAAGGCTGCCAGTAATAACACTAATTTTACATTAAAAAATATGAGATGTTACCTATCACAAGCAACATTAGAAAACTGATGGACATATCACCTTTCACTAACAGAGCCAGTTGCAGCTCTCCTGGGAATTAGTTTAGTGTATGAAAACTGTAATTGTCCTAGAGACTTAAGAAAAAACAAGTTACAGAATTCAGAGAGACCTGAAGGCTAATATTGCAGGCATTCAAAACTCCTTTCATATAGTGGAAATCTTTGCAATGTATTTCACGTTGTGAATCCATCCTACATTTGAAAAGTATTTAAAATTTATTTTTAGAAAGTTATTTCAAGAGTAATAGTAGAAATTAGATGATACAAAATCTGTATGCCCTAGCTGACTTTGAAACAAATCCATATACATTTCTAGACTTACTTTAAAACAAAGACAACATACCAATTCTTCTAAAATCATGAATGCCAAAAAAGTAATAAATGCTTTATACTGGAAAAAAAGATTATTGTATATATCATCATTTAAAATATGTTGTTATACATTTACAGTGTCAGATATTTTAAGACAAATAATTAAACTATTGAATATTTATAATTAAATTTCTAACCTAATCAAAATTGACCATATCTTCAAACAAATAACCCATGCCTTAGATATTCTTAGAAATAATGTTGCTTGGAAAAAAAAAAACCCTTCAGTATAGCACTAGGTAGCACACACCAAAGTAGGAGAAGAAATAAACATGATCAGAAGCAAGGTAGCTACTAAACAAATATAAGCAGATTAAAGAGCAGGAGGAACTTCAGGAAAGAGGGATCATTGAAGTAAAATGTTCCTTATTGAATATGAACATACATATAACCCTACTTTTGCTGAATTCTCAAGCTTTCTAATTGAAGGGATTTTTTTTTTAGGTTTTTTTAAAGAATAATCTAGTTATCCAAGAGCAATAAAACCAGAGTAACACTTAAGGTACTCTGGAGATGCATTCATTGAAACATGCTAATAAACAAAGGTTACCTTTTCAATTTGATTTTGTGGTGTACCAGTCTAATATCTATCCTTCTCTGTGCAGTTCTTAAACATTAAAATTCTGTCAGAGGTGTCCTCAATAATTTTCTACATGCAGTTGGAAACAACAGGCTTCGTTTTCTTTCACTTGACACCATTTACTGTCCAGAATACTTTCTTCATTAATGACAGATGGTCTGAATGAAAATGAAAAAAAATAAAGTCAATATTTGGCTTCAAAACTAAAAACAGACTCATCCTACTTCCCTTTGCCTATTACCTTTAAAATACACACTGGCCTGTCTCCACTTAGATGCTGGTATTTTCTGAAATACTACCACCAGCTTCCTACTAACCGTGACATAAGCTGTAGCAAGCTGTCTGCAGTGATAGCCTGCATAAATCATCATTCCTGAAGGGAACAGATGTTCAGGGTATGAAAGAGTAATACCACAATTTAGTCATAATTAAAATTCACCTTAGCATGCCTCTATTAGTGAGCAGAGACAAACATTTCACTTCTCACCTACAAAAATGAAATGTTTCTCATTTTTTCTGCTCCAAGAAAATTAATCCTGAACCTTTTGTATATTGTTTGAGTTCAGTATCAGATACTGCATCATATGACATTTTTACTTCCTTTCAATTTTTAGTTTTCTTCCTTTTTCCCAACAGTAGAAAATGACCTCTAAATGGTGCACTGCCTCTGCACAAAATGCACTTACAATTAAATCTTCAAAGGAGATTGTTGTACATTGCATGAAGAAATATAATCAGTAGCTAGCTAGCTACGGATCAAAACTGTGCCAATATACTCATTGTACTGATATCAATTCAGTCTGTGCTGGATACATTTAAAAACTTATGGGCAGAAGGCCTTAAAAATTATTTAGTAATCTAAGATCACTAAAATCAGTGGGAGTTAGAGGATTAACTCAGTTAAAAATTTGATCCTTAGCCTCATAACTGGCATTAATGTTAATGGAATGTGCCTATACACTTAATTTTGAAAATGTAAGCCTCATACTGCTATTATTGCACTTGGATTACATTAGATGCATGACAATTCTTTTGAAAAATTTGTTTCAATTCACAAATCGGTGAGGTTGCTTTATTCTGTTATTTTATTCTGAAATATAAATCATGTGTTAATAAATATGAGTCTAAACCCACTAAAGTATAAATAGCTGAGCTTCTCATAGCAATTTGAAGTTCTAAGACAAAAGATAATTTATCTTCTCATCAACATTGATATTGGCAATCAATTTGGAAAAAAAAAAATCTCAATAAACCATGGGTAAGTTTCCCAAATATCTTTAGTGAGTGCAAACCTATGGAACTTCACACTGGATTCCAAAGTCCAACGATCACACCAGTGAATTTAAATTAACCAACCTTACTGAATTCAGTAGAGCTACAGTAATTTACCAGGTCTGAAAATTTATAAATCTATTAATCTAGTAGGGGTAATTTTGTAACCACAATTACGTCTCAACAAGCAAGTGAAGTTCAAATTTACATATGAAAAGTTGTGATTATTTTTTTTTGCACAAAGATGCATCTATATTTGCATTCTAGTTCAAACAAAGACTGCAATTTTTAAAGGAAGAACCTATAGCTTCCATTTAATGTGCTTTGATTTGTATCACGGAGCAGTTTCAAAGTATGGAAACTAATATCCCTAGGATAAAACTAAACCAATGGATAGGTTCTAGAGTCTTAAAACATGCATTGTGTGGATTAAGGTCCTTTGCATCTTTCCTAACTGGCTTCTCTGGTTCTGTACAAACTGTTAACACAGATGCAGCTTAATTTTCCTGTTCTCTTCACCACAGCTCTTCATGTTAACTTGTGGAATTTATTAATTTTGCCTTATCTTTACCTTTGAAACAGTAATATTGTGAACTTGTAGTTGTCAGGAAGGTATTCTGTGGCTGCTGTGTAAAACAATTGGCAAGTGCACTTGGTGTGAACTTGTTAGAAGTCTGCAGCTAAAACTCTAAACATTCCCAGTGCCACTGATTAGGTTCCAGCCTTAAAGGACTTTGCTAGTATCAGTTGTACCGAGTGGACATGTAGGCTTAAAATAACCTTTTATATAGTATATTTAAAACTAGTATGCCAGGGCATACAGGGATACAGATGGGCTAAGAGCATTAGTTTTTACCTGCCATAGCTACAGTAACAGTGCTGGATCGGGAAATGCTCAAATAGCCACTTATCCATACAGAAAAGTTACTTTTTACTTATGAAAAACAACTGTTTATGAAGATATGTTTTCTTATGGACACTGGTTTTTATATGTTAATAGCTCCCATTTGTGTGAAAAGGTACTCTTGATTGACTAAGACACCTGGTCCACTCAGCATATAGGACAGCTCAACTATTGCTATCTTTTCGTTCCTCCATTAATACAGGTTCCAATCATACGAGCCTGTAGTAATGAGGAAGACGCATCCCAGAACTCATACAAACAGATTATGTTGAAGCATGCCCTCATGTGACCTCCTGAATTCCACTTCTTGTCAAAAAAAACCTCATCTTGTAAGAAAGAGTTGGTTGCAAGATCTGTTTAACTGCTGTACTAACACGGGGGAAAAAATCTGAATATCCCAACTAAGCAACACCAGTGAGTAAAAAGATGGAATGGCTGATGTTTGGAAATGTTTGAAAATTGTGTATTTTCAAAGAAGTTGCAGAAAGGACTTCAGCCTTGGAAGAAGGAGGTCTAACATGCATTGACAAATCTACTCTAAGTCTGTGCCATGATGCAATTTGGTAGGGTATTAATTTATATAGTTTTTCAACATATATTACATACTATTTCCCATATAAATAAATACTAAAAGTTGTCTGTCATACAACAGTAAAAGGATGTTTTTCAGTTTAGGTACACTACGCTAAGTAGGTAGTTTGGTTTCCTCCTGAGCAGAGTGGAACTTGGAAAAGAAGGGGCAGCTGATTTAGATTCTAATGGAAGATGACATAAGGTGAAACTTAGAGATCACTTGGCACTGAGTAAGAGTAAGTAGATGCCTAAAGGCAAATTTGGGAAGATTACAGCTGCCTAAGCCAAACAATGTGATAGAGAAAAATTTTGTTCACCCTTGAAGGCTACATCAACAGTACCCCTTAAGGCTGGCTGGAGAAATGCTCTGAAGGTCAAGCTTGTCTTTATTCTCTAGTATAAGCCTGCAAGGAAGCTTCAAGCACAATAAGAATAAGCCCTCTAGGAATCTGCATGGTCAAAAATGCTAAGCATGACTGTCTGTTCCCAGCCTTAACTGAACAAGATGTCAATGTTGTTATGTGCATGTAGGGCAAGCACTATATGGTAACGAATACACTTCTGCCACTTCAGAGCAGAATAAACACAACATCAGACACTTGATTGTCTTTGTGTTACCTTATTTTCAGCACTAAATTACTCTTGTCATCTGAAGCTGTCTGTATGCTAATGCTGCTGTACATTTTTAAGCAACCATGATTTTACCTGATTTGAGAAGTTTAGCAGGTACCAGTCTTCTTCAGCTCATAAACCAAGAATTACCAAAGTTAATTTCACTTACCAAGGGAGTACTTCAGACATACTAAACACAAACACTGAGGTTTTTTATCACTGAGTTTATCACAAAGTAAACCAGACATGAGCACTTAAATCAAAAGCCAACCTGAAGAATGGTGGTAAAATCTCATTTATAGAAATGGCCAAGTGTTTCTGTTTCCTGGGTAGAGAGAGTTCAGTCTCTGTAATTTTCTCAGTCTGACAGACTCAGTTCCATATTTCTCAGTTCACAGGAGAGTGCTTGTAATCTCCAGCATTCAACCTTGGATGAGATCTCCACCTTGTTGCTATTGGACTGTGCAGCAATAATGTCAAATTCCTGGGGGAAGAAAGAAAGCTAGCTATGGGAATTTGACTTTATAGACCATTGATAAAAAAGCACGCATTTGGAACTAGGGGAAGAATTTTATAATCCCAGTCATATATAGTGTCTGAATAAGGTGTTTAAGCAGATGAGATTTTAGTTTAATTCCTTTCTTCAAGATTTCTTAGCATCTGTTGTAAATACTGCTTCTCTTGAACCTACCCTATATGTCACACTGGTGCTATAACTGAAAATGTTGTCACACATAAAAGAAGTTATCTGATGAGAGACTGAACAAAAAGGTTTCTAACCCTGCTAAAAATATTTTTAGGTCTTTATGTGCCTAGGATAAGTTACAGAAATAGAGCAACTATAGATGATGGCACATAAAAGATTGCCAAGGTTTGTAAGGAGAATACACTCCATTAAACTAACAACTACAATACGCTTTGATGTATTACTACAAGCTCTTTGATGTATTAGACCTTCTTGCACTGCTTAAATACTTAGATCTGCTACAAGGACTCATTACTATTATTACAGCACAAGTCAATCTCACTCATTGGGAACATGATGCAGCATCATTATGTAAAAAAAAGAGTTTGAGAGATCATGGAGAGCAGGCAGATGTCTTCTGCTGAGAAGTCTTCTAACTGGAGCCTTCAACAACCTAAATAATGTCTATAGGAAAGACAGAGAAATATTTCCCAAAGGGGCACAGTAAAAGGACTTGAGGGAACAGCTGCAGCATGGGAAAACTTAATTAAACATAAGGAGGGAAAAAAATGTCAAGAGTTAAGCAGTGGAATGGCTTGTCCAGAGAGGCCGGGGAATTTCCATTTTTTTAAATTTTTAATTTCAAAATTCCATTTGAAACATGACTGGATAATGCCTCAAGCAATCTGTCCTACCTGCAAACATCTTTTTCTAGGCAAATTGCTCTGTGATTCTCAGTAATCACTGCCATTGTGTAGCTGATATTTATACAAGCCATGGTGAGACATAAGGTACCTTAATTTGTTACCACTAAGTGCTTGACATCTAAAATTTACAAATCTTAATCTAGTTTCTAATACACATTGTATATATATGCTTTTATACTACCATTTATCATAATTTTCAAAACTTAAATTCTATGCTTGATGTTATACTTAATGTTAGCTGTTTAAATGATTTAAACAAGATCAGCAACACTAGTCAATAACTTGGCACAGAAAGTGAAGACTGTATCAGCAAATTGACATTACAGTGAGAACTAGAGATAAGCAGAATATATTACCTAAATGGAAGTAATTGTCCCAAACACACAGTAACACTGCTACTGCTAAAGTGGCTATAAATCTTTAAACATCTCCAGATAGCAGAATCACAGTGCAAATTCATGTGCCAATGAATAATTCTTCCAGCCAAAGAATATAAGAATATATATAAAGATATTGTATACATATATAAAAATATATATCTATCTAGATAAAAATATATAGAAGTATCTATATATATATATAAAAAATATATATATAAATGATATAATGACAGAGTTCACTATTAAGAATGAAGAATGTAACTTGGGAAATAACAAATATAAACTCACAGAGCACTTAAATTTCCATTTAACATTCCCTATCTAAGTACTGACTATAATGTTCCTGATCTGAGTCTGGGATTGTGTGTCACACACATTTCTTATTACACTGAACTTATTTCAAAGTTCAGTTTTCTTATGCTCTCAACATCTGTCTCCTTCATTCACAAATGCTTCATGTTGTCATTGCTGAAGTATTTACATGTTTGTCAGAAACTTTCTCCAAATGATGATAAAAAGGAATAAACTTGGACATTTAGAGAGACTGGCATATAGTATTATAAATATATTGATGTTGTATGCTATGTATTATATTATGCATATATACATTCTGTTTAAATTCTTTCCATTTCCTCATTTTGTTAGAAGAAATGGCAACCTATGCCTCAAACAACTTTCATAACCTCATAAATCCAAAACTTATTGTCTGAAAAAAAACTTTAATCTAAACAAGACATAATTTTCTCAGTTCCCACCTTATGAGATTCTGAAAATTGAGTGATACATTTTACATGTAACAGAACAGTAACGGAGACATGAATATGAAATATATGTTATACACTAATATTAATCAGTGTTAATATAATAAATATGAAACTCTGACGTATTTATTAAAAAGGAAGAAAGGCACAACTTTCTTTACATTTAAGCAATCTAGTAGTAACCATACAAAATGTTGCATTCAGTTGTGCTCTCTGTTCAAATTACACAAGCCTCTGTATTTGAAAAACATATTACACTCAGGTCACATTCCTGTGCTCAACTAAGTTTACATTCACTCCCTTTTTTCTAAATACTCGAGAGCTTTTTGTTTCTGCATGTTCTGAAGTGTCATCATTTATTGCCACAGGCACAATGGCTATATTTAACTAATAATGACAGCAGTTGTCATTAGATTTTAAACTTGCTAACACTAGTCTGACATATTATTTGAAGTATGTCTTAATTCTAAATTTGATTAAAATTACAAACATCCCATCTTCTCTGCCAATCAACATATTTCATCCCCTTTCCCTGAACTTTTCTATGAACTCTTCAGGAAAATAGGTCATGGTAGTAGAGGCTATTTAAACTAAAGGCTCCCAGATTGCGAAAAGATTTTCATGTTTTTCACAAAACACAAAGAAAAATTTCGGTTCACCCACTAATGATTAATGTTTTCCAGTATGATTTGTATTTTAGGAATCTGAAATCTAGGATCTACTTTACAAAAGTCATATTATCCTTCCTTTAAAAAAAAAAAGTAACAGATTACTTTGAGAAATAATTGAAAATATGTCCATGATTAACAATTAAAATTGGTAATATTGGTCTTAACAAATCAGGGAATCAATATTAAAAATTAAGCAAAAATTCCTATGATTACATCTGGGCATTGCAGAAGCAATGAAAATTGTTTCAAGAAATCAAAACTTTGGTGTTGGTACAGTTTAAAATAAGTCATTAACATTTGCTCATGTTTTTTCATATTAATTCTTCCTTTGCTTATACTCAACTAAACTGAAATTATTTAGGGAACTAAACAGGTGTGAATGCCAAACAGAACATATAAGACAAACCATGAAGAGATTGAAGGAACAACATAGTATGATAAAAACTTAAAGAGACTGGGTGAAATGTTAAGACTCTGGCGCTGCACCTCAGCCCCAAATTTAATTAATAGGTTGATAGCTTACAATGCAAACAATTTTCTACCAGAAAGAGAAAAGAGGGAGGAAGAAAAAAAGACAGAGAATGCCTATTAGTCACCAGTGCTCTATAATCACCTTCCCCACTCCTCTCAAATTTTTCTCTTGAACTTAAGTTCACTGGTCTTGGATGATAATGGGTGAAAAACTGTCAGTCTTTCCAGGGACTGGGATTGATTTCTCCATTCTGCAGAGCTAGGTATCATCTTTGGTTTAGGTTTTGTTTATATCAAGGGTCAGAGATCTAACTATTATTTTAAACAGATGCTTACTGCAATCTACAGGTTAGTGGGGGAAATAGATCTCAATGTTCTGAATTTCTTGAAGAATTTTTCATATCAACATTTCTACTTAGCGCAAATGAAGAAACTAGGACAAAGGTTCTACAGGTCAAGATCCTAATCTGTTGTTATGTGAAAGATGCTGACAAACCTTTCTTACAGCTCCTGGTTCTTTGTACACATAAGGATGTCTCCAAATCTACCCTAGATTTGTCTTGCAGGATACCGTTGGGCAGGTGTTAGGGCAAGTTAAACTACTGATTACACAGAGCTGTGCTTTTCACATGTAATTTATGATGTTTTGGCTGTACCTTATTGACTCCATTATCTTTTATTCAAGACACAATTTTAAGCCACATTCAGAAAGTACTTATCCAGTCTAGAAAATGGCATTATTCTTTTCTTTTTATTACAGAATTGCTGAATTCTTTACCATGATTATATTCCCAGTGCTATTTCATGACCAGACATTTTCTAGCCTAAGGACCTAAAGCAGAAGTCTATGAAGGAAGCTCTGTCTCTCTCTTTATACTCAAAATAATTCTGGGTAAGGCACTAGAGTCCACTTCCCAGCAAACTATAGTACTAATACCGAACTTACCAATACTTTGCTGCCCTAAACAAAAATACAATATGAAACATAGATGTTAAGAGAAATTATTAAAAAAAGAGTAACAAATAGGGCATCATATATACACACACGTGTATACACACACGTGTATATATATGTGCATATATATATACAATGTAGCAGACACTATCATTTCACTAAACCAGTTCTTCCTAATGAAAAAGTGGAGTGCTTAGTCTGTTAAGCAGCATATTGTAATGGGTGTTCACTGTTTACATAAACAATACAATTTCTATAACTAAAAGCAATTCCATTTCTACAATTAATCTTATGCTTAAGTAAATTTTGATTTATAGTTTTTAATTATTTAAAAAATTCCCAGTAGTCTTGAAAAAAAATGTTCTTTCTGGTGAATTTTTCTACTCTAACCAATTTGCCATACTTAGTTTAATTTATATGTGTATGTGTGTAAATGCATTATCATATTTGACTATTACTTTAAAACTTTTAGTTAAGCTGTCATCTTGCAGTTCATGAATCCTATTGGTTGCCCCAGTCAAGTCAATCTGTCATGGTGGAAAATGTCTTTACAAACCATTAACATCACCAAGGTACAGTATATCCCGAACGTTTCTTGTATTTCTTTAACAACTACTGAAGGTAATGGACAGAGTGAAACCTAAGACCAGGAAAGATCATTTACTACGGTTATTGTTCCATCAATAAGATTCCATATATGTTATCTGGAAAAATATATTTATGAAAATTTGCTGTAGAAGCTCTTGATAATTTAAGTCTAAAATTTCAGTAGTAATATAACAACATTCATTTTCTCTCAGAAAGCCTTAAACCAAAANGAACCTGCTTCTGCAGGGGGGTTGGGCTAGATGATCACTAAAGGTCCCTTCCAACCCTGCCATTCTATGATTCTGTGATATTGATCTATAAATATTCGATTATATTTTGATATGATTATGCAAGAGGAAACTTCTGTAGCTTTCTTGAGCTTTTAATCCTATATCATATAATGGATAAGCTCATAATACATGATGGTATATGTATACGTTGGACTAGATGATGTCTAAGGCCCCTTCCAACCCCTACCGTTCTATGATTCTATGAATCTATGATTTTAATGACTATTTCTTATATCTCATTTGGTTTTCAGATAAAATTTTCAGTACAAATGCACTGAAATCACAACATGTATACTGTATTATAACATGTAATACCATAATTATAGGAAAAATTTGTAATAAAATGTATTAACTTCAGTTTCACAGAGGAGATGCATTTTTTCTGAAAACTAAAATATGGCAACTTTAATTTGTATGTGTTGATCAGACAAAGCCCTATGTAACTTAGAATGCTGCTTGGAACTTCAACATTTCCAAATCAGTCAATAGTTAGAATGATAAGAATCCATCATGTCACTAATACTCCTTGTAGAAAAACTGTCCTCTTTTAAATATATTCACACATAATCCACACATTGGAGCCTGTTTTGGCAAATTATTTCATTTAGTAGATCACATGATATCAAATTGTTACTAAACAAAAAAATGTCTCTGCATTTAAATACAGACTTGAAATGTAGCATTAAGAACACTAAACGTGGATTACTTTTTCTAGTCAACTCTTTGTCACAGTGCATTAACAAAAGACAAAATCTTATTCATTGTTTTTAGTTTTACTTTTAGCACACAGTACTGGAGACATTTACATCCTATAAATATAATGCTGAACAAAAGAATAAAGACATTTTGGCTAAGTAGTAAAAAGGGGTTCTGTACTAATTGTTTCTGTATCTAGTGTTCTTTTATTATAGTGACCCACAGAATGAGAGCTGGAGGTAGGTTGTAACAGTGCTCTGTAACTGAGTTATAAGTACGAAGCAGATGAAGTGTCTATGGGACTTAGTACACTTAGTATTAATACACTTAGTATTAGTTTAAGAAATTGGTAATTAATGAAAATATGTAGTATACCGAAACTCAACTGCAAAGAAGTGTGGAGGTATCATAAAAGTTGACAGGAGAAACATATTTTAAATTTCAGTGACTGCTCAAGTACATGGTTTTCATATAGTTCCAAGGAACAATTAATTAAATACAATCTCTCACCTTACAGTGAAGAACAGCATTCTACACAGCATTGACTTTTTGGCATAGATCTGCAACACACTAGCTTCACTGTAGTTCCCCCAAAATATGTTTTATGTGCCTGAGACTTGATACTTTTTTGCTTGCTAAACTATTATTGGAATGGCACCTTATAACTGATTTGTCACAGGTATTTATTATAAATACTAAAATAAATGAAAAGAAGCAATGGCCTTTTTTTTTATTCCCAAATCATGCATAAATCTGAATTTAAATTTTAATGTCAGAAAGATGAGAAGGTGAATAAATCTCATTTTATTGTGCCCAAGATATCATTATTACTAGGAATTCTATTTTATCCAGGTATTTATACTACTTAAAGCAATGAAAATATATGGAAGATGACACACTTTGGATAGACTTTGTGGTTTATACAGTGCTTGAAATGTAAATTTCCACAAAGGTGCTGATCTTTCAAATATTTTTGTGTAACTACACATGTAAAAAATATCTCTGATTTCCATGGGATCACTTCTACATGTTTGCAGTGTTGGAACTTTACAGTACATAGCTGATCTTCCATTCCCATGCAAAAAGGACTTGACATTTGACATTGATATCCATGCATTAAGGACATAAATGCAGCAATCAATGTGTTTACAATGACAAATGTCTCTTCCCAGTCTTGGGCTTGAGAAAGAAAATATAAAATATATGCTGTCTACCTCTATACATCTTTATATATCTCCAAAATCTATCTTCAATACAGTAGCTGTTTTAAAATATGTACGTTGCCATCTATACTATGTATAATTTTTTTTTTAAAGCAAAAAAAAAAGGTACTATGGAATATTATACATTAAATTTATTAATTCTTTCAACATCAGTTTTTATTTTTGAGCACATGGAATTCTACACTATCAACTGTCATTTTCCAGTTCTATGAAACTTGTAAACAGGGGTGTAAAAAGCTCTATTTCTGGTATTGGTGGCTTTCCTACTTACAGCAGTGACTTTTTCCTGTTACACTTACCCTTTTAATGGACACACAATATGTTACTCTGTGCCCAAGCTCACCTACTCTTTCTTTTCTCAAAAGACAAGGCACATCTGCCACCTGCTCTAGTCTGTGTCCCAGCAACAACTGTCGAGCAGCAAAAAGATTGATTATCAGTCAAAAACCATTCAACAACACCAGATTTTGGTAGGTTAAGCTTGCTGATCCAGCAAGGGATGGTGTGAAATTTTCAGTAATGTGTGCCAACATTTTGGTGCTAAAAGAACAGCAGTGCATGTCACAATGAAACACAGCCAAAGATACACAGACAAAGCACAGAAGTTTTTGTTCTGAACTTGGCTTACAAGAGGAAAATGAGAGAAAGAAAAAAGACTGGTTAATGAATTTGAAAATCTATTATAACACTCAAGTCATATGCATGGAGAAACTATAATAATAATAATACTGGTAAGATGCTTGTAACATATAGTCATATAAAAATGCTGCAAGAGTAGGATCATTTCCATGATTCATATAGTACAAATAACAGTTTTATTATACACTTTTGCAAGAACAAATACAAAGATCTGTGCCTTTTACTGAATATATAGGCCACTCATTACAGCCATTCTGGTGAATGGATCACCTGTATCATACTCAGAATAATTTTATGCTATCAACAACAGTTTATCATATGTAAAATTGATTAGGTAAGACATGGGCTTACTAACATAAGTTTTATTCATGAATATCTTCATGAATATGTAAATATACCTTTAATTACAGTACTTGTATCATAAAGGCTCTACTGATTAATATCCGATTTTTACATGTATATAGAGAGTTTTATAGTGGGCATTCTCGAGGGCAAATAGCCAGTTAAGTGTATTATCTAAGTATCTTCTTGAAATATATGCTAATTAAAATCAATCTGTAAAAGAATTAGCAAAAGACCATTTGGATCCTTTGAAGTTCAGAATGAAAGATTTAACACTAAAGAATGCCTTCTAAAACTTCCCAAGACAACAAATGTTATTTTAAAACTATGTAAGAAAAAAAAGGCTTTTTTTTCTAAAGAAAATACTTCAGAAAAAAAAAATGCCCCCAAATGCAAAGAAAAATATAGAATATATATATTCATCCTATATATATAAATTACACACAGTGGTGGAATTATTTGTCTTTTGTTTTTCTCCTTTGCTATCCCTAAATTTAAAAACACATCTATTTTACTACTAAAAGATTATACAAATCAGAACATTTCACACAATGTGAAATAGTTTCTCTTATTTCCATTTCTCATTGGAATTGTACTATAGAATTATAGATTCCTACTTACACATCAATAATAATAATTTTGCTTTTGGTAACACATTAGCTTATGTCAATCAAAAGGTCATTATTCTAAGTGCAGTTTGCATCAATAGATTAATAAAATAACCAATTGGTACCTTGAATTTGATACTCAAACCTATTTACACTAATGTTATAGAAGGTTACCACAAATTTACAATGTAGCTCATGATCTTAAGGTATGACAGAGAGAAATGTTTACGTTCACATTCAAACTGTAAAGGATTCGGAAATAGTTTCCCTACCTTGTAAAAAAAAAAAAAGCTCATAATTACCAAATCAGTAAAGGAATGAGCTGGAATGATGAAAAATGTTCATAACTGTCTTACAAAACGAGCTAAAATTACTAAAGTGTAGTAAAGTCGATATTCCATATTGCTCTATTACACTTTCAAAAAAATTTAAACAATGACATTAATGAATCCAGTCTTACATTCTGGATTATTTTTGCTAGTGGAATAAGCTTAATTAATTATGTCTGTTTGATGTCACTGAAACTAAACAGTAAATTCAATAATCTCTTTACATTTTCACCATTTAGCCTCCTGCAGGCTCCCTAATGTCTATTCAGATCTATATTAAATTAAGTACCAATGCTAATGAAGGGCAATAAACGTGGCTGTCAGTAGATTTTTCTTTCATTAAGCACATTATCCTCTTACTGAGCTGTAAATGAGTAAACATTAGTTTTGTTAAACCATGCAAAAAGACAGGATGAAAATCGTTTTTAATTGTACCCCTTAAGCTATTTGCTGGGGGTTCTCACTTTTGGTTTTGTTTTATTACCTTTTTTTTTTTTTCAATGGATATAAAAAGGTCTCTCCAGTGGAAATATAAACGTCGGCATCATGGGGTATGTCTTTAGGTTCTAGTGCTTCAGTGCTGTCTGCCAAGAACACTCATCGTGCAGCCATGTTCAGATTCAGCTTTTCAGAGAGCTCCTCCAGCAGCTAAATGAATGCAAGAGGTAAGGAATACTGATTATAAACATTTTTTAATTATTAATATTTATTCAGAAACAATACAAGTGGAAGTAAAAAATCCACTCTCAACTAATTTAGCAACCATAGCAACTGTACTACAAGCCATTCAGTATTTTAGTCACTACTATTAGAAATCATAAGATGAAAAAAACACATAATCTGAAGATTGATTTAAAAGAACTGTGCTCTTGCCTTTAATGTCAAATAATATTGTACATTCTGCTGTAACTTATTTCACTCAGTGTTTATAAGCATTTTTACCAAGTAGCATGAGCTTATTTTAAATGAAAAAAGGGAATTATGTTAGGGTTTGAAGAAAAACTACAAATAAACTTTATGCATGCAAGAAAAGTTCTATTAGAGGCTCCTGGCTTAATTAAGCACACAAACTTTAACAAAAAATCTTTCCTGTGCCATTTTTGTAAACTATGACTTTGATTACATTTGGCTGCTATTTACTAACTTTGGATACTTCAACTGGCTTCTGGACATGACAGAGTTTTGAAGGAGAGCACAGTTAATTCTTTTGATAACAACCTAATTTAGGATATTAAACAATCAGTTCAGGCTATTTGGATATGTTTTTTTAGAACATTTAGAATCATTGTGTGAAAAGACAATTTGACTGTATGGTCATTAAAATTCTTCACAGTGCAAGAATTTAGTTTGCAGCACCCAAGTTATAAATACAGAAAAAACAAAGAAATTGGACTGTCACAAGAAAAGAAATAAACAATCTATATCAAACTGAGTTTATTAAGAACTTCTAGAATACTTGGAAGGTAGTTGTTGTAATTCCACTATCGAATCCTTCTATGAAATAACTTACAAATGTAATAAGAAAATAAATAATCTAATTTTAAAAGTATTTGTCAAAATCTATCAGTACAAAGAAATGTAGGAAAAACGTTGATTCTGAGAAAACTAAAGAGTGTTTTCAGTGCATACTAGGTAGGTTATTGCTTCTAGTTTAAAAAGTAAGAACTGACAACAGTCTTTTCTCAGGCAAAACTTCAATCAAATTGACAGCAATTATGCCTGTACAGTGACTGCAGAGTGGGGCTTATTGTTAATTGTTTCTGTTTCCCAGATAGAAAAACACATTCAATGCAGCTGCCAGAATAACATTTTAAAAACTAATATTCCACTTAAAAAAATTATTACACTATTTTAAAATGCTCATATCACATCCAAATTGTGAATAATACCACAGAAAGGCTATTTTTACAAAGAAAAAAAAAAGAGAGAGCAGTTTATAAGAAAATGTCATACTTCATCAAGAACATTTGTGATATACAGACTCCATCCTAGTCTGCAGCAAGATTTCCATGCAAAACTTGAAAGTGGTTTAAGGCCTAAGGTTTTCATTTCTCTCCCATGAAAAACATTGGAAATTTTTCAATTAGCACTGAATTGATACTTCTACCATAAAGGCATGTAGATAATCTCATGTATTCTACAGTTTCCACATTTCTTACATGACAAATTACCTCATAAAGATCCTCGCATTTTTGTCTTCTTTTCAGCATTTCTAAAGCAAGTCATGCTATCAAACCAGCACAGCTACTTCAATGTTGAGTACTAAATCATATAAACACGAAAGCCTTCAAGTGGCTCCCTTAAAGAAAAACTATATATTTTCTTTTTTGTTTTAAAGTTTAAGACTTTCATACACTAGGAGACAAATATATCAAAACATTGTCTCATGATACTAAATTATCAATGACAAATACTTTGATGGTTTGTATAAGGCACTTTCAGTAAAAACTTACAAAAAAGAAATTTAAAGCCCTTTGTATGCTATTCAAGGTCATGTCTACACATAAATGAGGGGATACTATGATATCTATAATCATCTATGTTTGTCTCACTTTACAAAGTTTACCTACTCAGAATATAACCCCTTCCAAAAAAGCATTTGATTATAAGATCTAAATTAAATAAACTTCAGGTCTTCATTTTAATCATCTTTATGTTACATTGCAAGATCCAATTGTTCCCTTTGATTTTCCAGACAGATAGAATTAATTTGAGTTAATTATGGAGAATCATGTTCTTTACAGGGTCAACTTGATGAATATTACCTACCTATCATTAAGCCTCTGAAAACTGCATGGTTTATTGTCATTTATTTGTTTTTCAGAATTGTCTGGTGAAATCAATACAGATTTTAAAAGGATATACTCAGAAATTATGATGTCAAGAAATCTTCATAAAAATTAGCAAGGTCTGTTTTAGAATATTAACTGAATCATCGTTACAAGGTGAGTGAACCACAGCAGTCATGATTAAAAGCAAAAGAGAAGAGCTTTGATTACCTTAGTTGACCTGTGGGAACACTATCGGCACCGTTTCTCTTGGATGGTGATATAAGACAGAAATTGTACCGCTTTGTTTCTAGCTGTCTATATGTCTGATGCTCCTTCACAGCTCTGAACTGATTTTGTTTGATGTGTAGAACAATCTTGAAGTCTTGACCTTCTTGATACCATTGCTGATTGTAGGCGAATGTTATGGGCAAACAGAAGTTGTCTAGAGCTTTGATATCCTTCCGTATTTTTGACATTATTATTTCCCATAAGGACAAAGACATTTTCTGAAACAGAAATATGATAAACATTGAAATTTTTTTCTTTAGTCTTTCAACTACTTTAAATTGGTAATGATTGACTGTAAGGAGTTCAGAAAAGCCCACAACAACTTTACTGAAGTTGGAAAACATTTTTTGAAACTGTATTGTTTCATCCTGATAGTTATTTTTGCAAACTACGAAATTATTTCAGAATTCGGTAGGTTAATCTTTTTACAAGCAAGGATCGGGATGGGAATTGTTTTAAGTGTTGTAGGACAGGATTATGGTGAAGTACAGAAGGTTTTTCAGCTATACTATACTGTATAAGCACTGAGCCATTGCTAGCCTTCTTCATACACTCTCATAAAACTTAAAAAACGGGGTTTGTTTGCCTAAAACCATTTAAAAAAATAAGAAAAAAAGCCTCCAACTTTCAATTTCCATTTACTACTAATGGCATAAAATTACTTTATACCGTAGGCCAAAAGACTAAATGAAATATTCATCCGTATGAAGATCACGCAATCAAATTTTATCTAGCCTTTGGAAGATCCAAATCAGCACTAGTATAACACTGCCAATAGCCACACGAAAGGTCAAGAAGTAAGGAAGGAAGTGAAAGAGCTGAAGCCCTCATTCTTCCTTCACATTCAAATAGTTCAGAGCATTTCCATTATAACTCACAAAAATGATGTCACAACAAAGGTGAACTTCAAATTTTGTCCACACGGACTGCAATATGTTTACCAAGGAATCCTGAAACTCACATATATATGTCAGGAATACTGAACACTGGAGTTCAATCAAAGAAAAGAAAAGGCTTTTTTGTACTATGAGCCTGAACATGTTATTTTTTTGTTTGAATCATGATCAAGAGGGCATTATTTTTTATCTTTTTTCATAAAAGATAATTTTGTTACCCACTTCAAGAGCAGTTAACTACAAAACTAGAAACAAATTTCTTTATGCAATAAAAATACATAAAATAAAAAATAAAAATACATAATTTGCCATTATTTATTCTTTAAATAATGTCCTTCAGCAGATGAAATCCTCACTTACTACTTATGAATTATTTTGGACTAATAGTATTATTAGTAATGATTAGGAATTATCCTGTTTGCGTGACAAGCAAACCATTAGGTAAGTCATCAGGTCTAGGAAAGAGCTACTACATGTCAACAATATATCATATCTATGAAATCTCCTGTTTGAGAAAACTCAAATTCAGATGTAACCCTGGTGCCTATCCTTCTGGAGATTAAATACAACAAAGTGAAAGTCTCACTATGTGCAAACCTCATAAAAGAGTCAATTCTAAAGGACATTCTCTAGTAAGGAAATTTGGCTTTGGTACTCTGTAAAATTTCTTAGTCAAGAGTAAATTTTGCTTGCTGCTAACACTGAGATGTTGTGATTCTACTTCTATGGCACAAGTAAAGACACAGAGAGAAAATATTTTTGAAACCAGAAATTTAAATGTAAAAAAAAATTTAAAAAACCCTACAAACCTAAGGAGCTCCAACAACTTTTTTTCTCATTTAAAAACAAACTGCTGTTTATTTATGGCCAAAGCACTAAAGTCTTTCTGCAATTATTACAAACAGAACCTTTACTTTCAATTAGTTCTACGTGCTGCAAATGTTTAACTACATCAGATCAAAATTTTTATTCTATTGCTTTAGTGCAATTTGTAACTACTCATTATTGTCCAACTAAAGCACATTTCTTCTTTAAATAGAAAACAACACTATAACAAAGAAAAGTAAATTGTCCATGTTTTCTAAGACATACATCTGCACTTGGCTAATATTTTTTCCCATAAGTGAAAAACATGGTTACTTTAACAGACATTGGTTCAGTAACAGCTATACAGGTCAAAGTTATCACACAGTTTTGGATGTGAATTCAACAGCAGGATAATGACAGTTGCCAAGGATTTCTACTTGCTGTCGCTTCCTACTAGTGTTGCCTGTCAAATTGTCTCTTTTTCTTATACAGAAACCATGGAATTTTTTATGGATAGCAATTACTTACAATATACAATGAAGTACATCAGATGTAACAACCACCCTTTAGCCTTTCATTACTTGGTCCTCTCTTTGTTATATCTAGTCATCCGTTTTAACCAAAATTATTTATTTATACTGCCTATTTGACAAGGATATATTTTTTGCTTTATTTTGTTGTTCAAAAGATATAGTGGTTTATTGAATACTCTCCTATTTAAATTTACATATTTAAATTCACCTTATTTTTATTTTTCTACTTGCCCTTCATGTTAGATTTCTCAAGAAAGGCAGTATCTACAGGGCAAAGACATTTTATTTATCCACTAAAAGTATTAAAAATTAAAGTAATGGCAGTATCAGATCTTAACCATAATGCAAATCTAATATTTATTCTTTGTTTGCATTGTTAAAGTATTTTTCTCCAGTCATCATATATGTTTCATATTTGTTTTCAATTACATTATTGTTTCACTACGTGAATGTATGCTCCAGAAAACCACATTAATATACCTTTGTATTGATAGATAACACGATTTTTCACAACTTACAATCTTGAAATATTTACTGGTAAAGGCCTGCATTAAGACTTTTGCATAAGACTTGCAAAACTTCTAAATTTAAATTTATTATACAGGAAATCCACAGTATACATTATCTAAAAAAAAAAAAAGCCTAATAGTTTAGTAAATTGAATGTGTTTGGAAAAGTGCCTTCATAATAATTCACACAACAAAGTGCAGCTTTACATACATAATTTGTATCACTTTGGGAAGGACTTTCTTCAACAAATAATGCTGCAAACCTCAGACCTGACAAGTAAACTAAACTTTTCTCAACTCACAGTAGTTGGGGGAAAAAAGTGATTATCATTTTCCTTTTATTAAGCAAGCCAAATTTTTTCCTTTCTCCCTAATACACTTTTCAATTACAGTTTATCACAAAACTACAATACATTCTAAATTAGTTCAGCCTGAGTAATAACCTTATAAGTATAGCTTGCTTTAAGAAACTCACATCCCACTCAAACTGTTGAGAATTTTGCCAAAGGCTTGAAGGAAAATTTTATCCTCAATCTCCGAGTTGATGAATAGAAAGAAACTGCTTCTACTTTCTTGCTTTGCCACTGAAACCCTGGCATCCCACAGACCTCTAGCTATGAAAATTTTTTCTCAAGGATTCCAAAGATAAGAAAAGAAACTGTACTACTCAAGTTATGCAACTAGTGCCTAATGCAGGAGAAAATGTTTAAAACCAACCTTTTTTTTTGGATAACACAGTAATCTGATAGCATTTACTATTTCATCTTACTTTGTGAAGAAACTAGACAGCACCAAGCACGCCTCTCCTGTCTCATCCCAAAAGCCATGGAAATGGGATTTACTCAGTGTCTGAGGAATGAAGCTGCCACACTATGGAAAAGAATTTGGCATGAAAAACGAGAACATTTCCTTGACTAAATTAAGTACTCACAAAGAGATTGATAACCAAGTCATGACTGTACATTTTTACTAGCCAAGTAGATAAAAAGGTGAATAAAAAGCTATAAAAGTTTGAAACTTAGATATGTTGCTTATACTTTGCAGATAAAGTGGCTGCCATCTGCTCCCACGCTCCTCTGGAAAGCAGGGAAAACAGGGTAGCAGCACCTTGGGATCTTAAATGGCTGTAAGGGCCCTGATTGCATGCCCCTCCTGGGGACTTGGCTGCTGGGCTCAGGGCCAGCTTAGAGATAGCACAGCTGAGGGCTGCCCCTCCTTCCCTATGGTGACTGCAGGGAGCTGCCAGACAGCTCTGCAGGGTGGTCTCAGCCAAGGCTGATCCCCTTCTGTGGGATCTGCATTTAAACTCAAGCTCTGGTGCTCAGCCCTGCCTCAGGGGCAGCCCCACCGGCTCAGCATCAGCGCCCCTACCTGAGCTGCACCCAGGCTCTGGCCTGACTTCCTTGGGCTGGTGACCACTGGCTGTGGTTGACCCTACCACCAGACCTGGTCCTGAACCTGGCCTGCTGACTCACGTTCCTGGTTTGATCTGCCTCATCACCCTGGGCTTGCCTAATGACCTGGGCTGTGGCTGTCTCAGCTGCCATTCTGACTGGGCCTTGCCTGGTGATGCTCCTGCCCTGCAGCCTGGCTGGCAGGCCTGGCCCCAGCTCCCCTGACCCCCACTGTGCTCTGGCGAGGGCTTTCAGAACACAAAGGGCTCTCTTCCCTCCAATAAATACATGCAGTATCTTGTCATTTCTAATCACTCTTACACTTACTTTGCTAGAAAAGTATCTTCAACTCTCCTGACTGAAATCTATTATTAACACCATGACTCGGCGTCCCAGTGTGCTGAAGAGGAAAAGCCGAAGAAATGTGAGGAGACAAAATTATTTTACAGATTTTAGGACCACTAAGTCAGATACAGATGAATATAGAATGAAGGATTTGCAAACACTGAAAGAATTAAAATTTCAAATAAAGATGAAAGTTGAAAATCAACATATCTGTAGGGGTTTGAGATACTTTTCGCCTTACTGGTGTGAAACTGAGAATATATTATACAGAAAAAGTATAACAATATTTTAACTATTTTACTTCTCTTCATCTCTAGTCTGAGACTGATGTTACGAAAATTTTTACAACTTAGCACACAGCAGTAAATCAAGAATATTTGACAAAAGACAAATAACAAATGAAAAGTTGCCAGGGCTTTCCTGACATGCTTTTGTTAATTTAGGTTGCATGTCCATGTGTCATTTGCTAAAATTTAGAGCTCATCATAATTTTGTGATGATACATATGCCATATGGCATTTTTCCTGAGAATTTATTAGACCTCGTTGTTTGTCATTTCCGGTTTAGAAGTACAAAAGATTCTAACTAATAATGAGTAAAATGAAAGAGTAAACTTTTTGTTAATTGTTAAGCTTAATTATTAACTAGTGATTAGAAAATTAAACCAATCTTGTACCATTTTTCTCTACATCTTTGAGAACATGATGGGGTTCAGACAAAGTTTCATTTGGATATATATGTATAATTTAGCATATTTCTACTTTCTGTAGTGTCAAGATTTTGAATCAAAAGGGAAATTTGGAGGCTATAAATGGAGAGAGAAAAAACATTCTCCATGGATTTAGATTCAACTGATTATCCATACACAATCAAATCTGAAACACCTGAAATAATCATAAAAATTTTCAATCATTTCTTCTCTTCTTGTCCTCTCCCCACTGTCCCCTATCTTTTCTACCCTGACTAAAGTGCAACAACTACTTTCACAAGATGCTTCTACAAAGTCATCAGCAAGAACTCAAGAGTTCTGTAATAATTTTATTCCTTTAAACAGGAAGGGTTCTTTATTTTAATTTAGGGAAAACAAGTATGTGATAGACCTTCAGATAAAATGACTTGACTACAAGTCAGAATTTACATAAACTTAAAATAGATCACTGGCTTTTGGACATATATACAGTCTAGTATTTTACCTATAAGTGATTGAAACAGACTGGTCAGTCGAGAAACCCTTAAATTATGCATTTTTATGCATGAGATGTGCCATCTGATGAGCAATTTACTTGCAAGAAGGAAACTTTCAGGGTCTTACTGTTAAAGCGATGCTCACAAAGTCTTACAAAGTAAGCTCTTAAAGTGAGTGCTTGCTTTAATATTGTATGAAGACGAAGATTTGAATATATGTTTTATTTTAATGAGAAAAAGCAATATACAATTTACACAGACATACTGTTTTTCAGATACAAGAGTTTATGGATTGATACCTATAAAAGCTTAGCAATCCCAGTTACCAGAAAAACTAACAGTAGCAGAAAACACTAAAGCAAATCTTGAAGCTGGCCTTTACAGCTTAAGAGCCAATTCCTGCAAACAGGCAGCTATTGAATATAAAGCACATCAATATGTCCATTACTTCAGTGCAAATAGAATATATATGCTTCCTTGCAGGACTGAAGCCCTGCTGTACAGTTTTTAAACAAATGTTTGCATTTGAAGTATACATTATTATTTTAACAGTCCACAAAATGTAGACATATCACTATGTCATAGAAATAACCATGAGCAGCTTTAAATATTAAATTAACTGAAAACAGCTACAAGTCCTTTTAAGCTTACAAACTGATTCATTTGACTGGTTATGCAAAATAGGTTGCTGCTTCATTGCCTTCCCAAATTTCTTGAATTACTTTTTCTTCTACATCTTTTGTTAAACAGATTTACTTTTTTCTTTGTGTGTGTGGATAGGAAATTTTAATGGTATGTCTGTACAGAGTCTAGCAAAATAGGCGCTGTACTTTGCTGAAATATCAATGGACAACACACACCACCTCCCTCAACCAATCAACATAAAGGTAACAATAAGGTAACAAAGTAGAACTCAGTAATTCTATGAGCCAAAAAAGCCAACTGTATTGCATAAATATAATTTTTATGTTAAACTAGATGAAATTCTGTACCAGATACAAAAAACAGAAATAAATGCAAATTGTAATCAGTAATATTTATTGCCATTTGACTGGATAGATCTCTGTGGCTGAGTACTATTCTTCTTTTAAATAACTTAACCTTCGAACATTCATGGGTGCTATGCACTATCTCAAAACAGCTTTATTTGCCGTTTACTTTTATAAATGTTACGCAATCTAGTTCAGGATGCAATTTGATGATAAAGTAATATGGCCTAATGGATAGATGACATCAAAATAGGCAGACTTTCTCCCCTCTTCCACCTCTTCCCCTTGTCCTGGACAAGTTCTTCAGACACCTTCTCTGTGCTGGCACTGACACGTGACAAATCTGTTCAGTGGAGCTAAATCAGCAGAAAATTATAATTTCTTTGTCAGAATCAGATTTTCGCTCATTTATCTCCATGAATTATTTCACTGTGTAGTCACATGAATGACAGTGCTGATGCAAGAGCAAGAGTACATGACTGAAATGGATAAAAACAGAACGGCAGAAGATGAATGGCAGAAATGGAAGAAGGATTTTACCAATTTCAGTGGTAACTAGTTATTAGATCAGCAAAACTGTATCTTCAAACTGCACCTTCCAGTTCAAACTGAAGAGACAACAGTTTTCCTTAAGCTAAGAATGAAAAAATATATGTAATATAGGAATATATAATTAAATATCATTTGGGGTGTAGCAACTATATTCTTTCCTATAATAGTAAAAGGCATTTTACTACTTGTCATGCTACTTGCAAAGTACGTGAGACTTTAAAGCAATTCACATAGTAGAAAAATGTTAATCAAAAATGTGATATCCCTGTCTGAACTAGCGAGACAGGGATTTCATGGATGGACCACTCTGTCAATATGGAATTGGCTGGATGGCCACACTCAAATAGTTGCGGTCAATGGCTTGATGTCCAAGTGGAGAGCAGTGACGAGTAGCATTCCTCAGGGGTTGGAATTGGGACTAGAATGATTTAACATCTTTGTCAGCAATGAGGACAGTGGGATTGAGTGCATCCCCAGCAAATTCACTAATGACACCAGGCTGTGTGGTGTGATCAACAAGCTGCAGAGGAGGGAAGGGATGTCATCAAGACGGGCCTTAACAGACTTGAGAGGTGGCCCCCTGCAAACCTCTTGAAGTTCAACAAGGCCAATTGCAAAGTCCTGCACATTGGTAGGTGCAGTTCCAAGCCCAAATACAAGCTGAGTGGATTGAAAACAGCCCTGAGGAGATGAACTTAGGGGTACTGCTGAATGACAAACTGAGTATAAGCTAGCAATGTGTGTGTGCTGCCTGCCCAGAAAGCAAATCATACCCTTAGTTGCACCAAAAGAAGTGGGGACAGCAGGTCAAGGGAGGTGGTTTTCCCCTTCCAGTACCTAAAGAGGCCTACCAGAAAGCTGGAGAGGAGATTTTTACAAGAGCATGTAGTGGCAAGACAAGAGGGAATGTTTGAATTTAAGTGATCTTTAAGGTCCCTTCCAACTGAAATCATTCTACAATTCCATAAATTGTATCTCAAAATGTTGTATCAAAGAAAATAAGCAAAAAGCCAATTAGCCCACTGTTCCTCTTCAACAAACATGTGGAAACATATCAAATTATTTGGGGAGAAAAAACCACAATTAAAATCAATAAATATCTGAGTTAAATATTTCAGTTTGTAATCACCTTTCTTAAGGAATTGGTTTTAACATAAACTGTGAAACACTGTTGATCTGTCGGGTTTACAAGCTTTATAGACAGCACAGTTGTTGCTATGTTGCCTTTGAGTATATTGCACTTTGTGTTAGCAAGTAACCAATGTGATGTTAAACAAGTCTGTTTCTGATAAAGGTTTTCAAACATCTGAATATTTGGTTTAAGTTCATCAAATAAAGATCAAGGTATATCGACAAAAGGAGCCTTATTCAGTCTTTTTATTACAGGAATTTTAAAAAGAAGAAATATGACATAACATGTGGCTTTACACACATGGTTAGCAGCATGTGACTGGGCAGAATGTGAACATATGTACAAGAGGGAGAGGAAGAAAAGAGAGCCTTTTGTTTGGAAAATCCCCATGCAATCCAGGCACAACTGCAATTTTAATACCAAGAAAGTAGATGGATATTAAAATTGTTCTGTGTTCCATGACAGACGTGAGAAAAGGAAAGCCCTAAAATGGCACTCTTTCCTTTCAGAAATAAGTAGGATATTGAGAACCATGTGTAACAGAGAAACATTCCTTTCTTAGAGTCTCACAGAACATGTTATAACTTTTAATTAATTCTACTGAGCCTACGGGACAAAACTAGGACTGAAATGACATGTGATAACATTTACTATATCATATACTGGCATACAAATATATATATATATATAAAGATTATTTTTAAGTATGGATAATATAAACTTGAGCAGAGTTGAACCTCGACTTCAGACAGCGTAAATAAGATTCATTAAAATAATCATGATGCCTCAGCAGTAAGGACAAGGTAGGTACAAGTAGGTACCAGCCTACTCATGTTACCTTTTTAATTTGCAGACAACCAGTATGGGAATGAGGTCTTTTAGAACATGACAATATCTCAAGGGAAATACCACCATGATGAAAATGGAAATTAGAGTATACCATACTGGCAAAGTGTAACTAAGTAATGTTAATTTACTGATCAATGAGACCTTTAATTTTAAGCCATAGTGTGCTAGTAACTACATATTGTTGACATGGGGACTAATTTAATATACATTTGAAAAGCTGTTTCTCATTACTTTTTCATTCCACCACCGACCACAATCAGAGACAGAAAGGTAAGTACATATATAAAGCTGTTTGGCTGTTCTTGAGTTTTCGTGTTCACAGATGAAACCAAGTTAAGACAGTAGCTTGGTCTGAGGCTTGCCAACATGAGAAAACACCCCACTCCCTATTCTTTCTAACATCACAATTTTAGAAGATAGGTCATGTTAAAAATTTGATTTTTCACTTGTACTTTGTTTTAATTATCAAGTTTGTAAAGTCAAGCATGGAAAATCAAAATAAAAGTATGAATTTGCACCTGCAGTTTTTAGTTGAGTTTAAGTACATGGATTCACATAGACTTAGTGATAATAAGCATTTGCTTTTATGATTCCTCCAGTTCACTCACTCCATCAAGACAGAAATGTGCAGGGAAATGTGGGAAAAGGTCTGCTGCTCCAGATATTTTGGATATCATTCCTGTCTTTGTCTTAAAATTCTAAAGTGATACAGCATAAGCCATCTCAACCAAAGTTTCACAGAAAAAAACTCAAACACTAGCCACATTTTCTAGATATCTGATTTCAAGTATCTGTGATGTGCTTCTGTAGTTTCTCCACTAACTGTAGGTGAAGTCTGCTTTGAACGTAGGAGATGCATTATAAAGATAAGTACTGTAAATTACAAGAATTCTGTATTCCAAAACTGAACATCAAAATTAATTGTTACGTCCTTTCTCCCTGTCTGAAAAGCAGATATCCTGATGATATTCTTTGGACTTTCAAGACAAATGACACAAGAGCATTGTGAAGACCTACTAATTCAAGTGTGGAAACAAGTAAAATTCTGTGAACACTGTTTATTATGGAAGTTTATTATTGGTGACTGCATCTTCAGATGCTTTAAACAAAAAAGTCTTATGAACAGTCCTCATTTTTGGTAGACACTGAGGTCCTCTGAGAATAGAAGCACGGTGCAAATAAGGGATATGTTACAATGCATACATAGCAAGTGGGTGAAATAGGATGAGAATAGCTGGGTCTCAGTTCAGCCAAGTGCATGGCATTTAATATTGTTTTAATGTGCAAACACTAAGTAAATATTTATGATAAAAGATGGACAAGAATAGACATAACTCCGGTGTAAGTGTGGCAGGCTACAAAAGACAGATAATTTTCATAGAGCACAAGCTGATATCAGTGTTATCAAAGTGAGGAAAGGTATGAATATCTTTGTCTTTCAGTTAATCTACTGATTGACACTGCACTTTAAAGACAAAAACTAAGTCATGAAATGTTTCAAATTATCATATTTGATTTTACTCCACCTGCAGCACACTAGACAAGGTAATAATTTATGATAATCATATGAAAATATACAATTAATATTCATCACCTCTCATTTCTCATCACTTTCGATGATCAGTAATGCAGAGTAAAAATGCTGTCAGATTTCTAATTGCTTTGTAATGGGTCTGAAATAGGGAAATCATTAAAGACAAACAATCTGTCACTTGTCTGTTACCTTAACTATCTATCACTTAAAAAAACCCTCATTAAATACATTGCTAATGAACGACAAAAGACTGTACTCAGTGTGCCCAGATGTACCTTTTTACACAATATTGTAAATTGCTTAAATAATTCCCACGACATTTTCAATCATTTTTGTGGAAATTTAATGGAAAACATATATTTTCAGTGCATGTTACATCTCATTAGTTCACATCATTATGACATTTAGTCTATCATATCCACATCTCCTGGGAGACAAAACTTTGGTTTTCTTTTTACTGTTGACAAATCTGACCCAATTGAAACAAATTCTGGAAGAACTTAACATTCAGATCTCTGACACCTTTCTCTTAAAAAAACAAAGAAAACCATACCCATTAACCACTTTTAAATAACCCTATATCTTCCATTGATTTTTAAAGTCTACATTAAAAAAGAACTCCAAGACTGTTCCAAGTTGAACAAATTATTTTATCTTTCACAGACAAAACAATTGTTCCCAAGAGACAGAATGCTGAATTTTCTCTAACGTCACTGTTTTGAGTCAGCTGCCTGTTACAGCTCTGACAGAAAACTTCATTTCAAAACAAATGCTTCTTACTGTACTGACTCTTGCAACTGACTTGTACTGAGTACAAACAAAAAAAGCTTTACTACTCTGATCAACGTTTTGAAGAATACTACTTGTCTTCAGAAATAACATAAAAAAAAGCAGTCTGGCTGTTTCAGCTGTTTCTTAAAAGAAGAAAATAACAAGGGGCTGGTCTATCATTTCATTTTTACTCATCTTTTATTGTGTTAATGCATTATATAGTAGTCCAGTTCTTTTCTGCCACTTCTGCAACACCACAAAACAGTACTATGTGACAGTTTGAAATAAAACATCTACTAAAATGCTAAATATTCTTACCAAAATGTCTAAAAAAAAACCAATCTCCATGTAAATTAACTTAAACAAGAGAAGAAAACTTTTACTCATATTTAGGTGCTCAGCTTGAGTGAAACAAATAGCACCTGTATATACTTTGTATATAATTTAAGATACTTGTGAACAAATGAAGCCTCGTTTTCTACAGACACGGGTCCTGTATCTCCCGTTCTGGGACAACAGTCCCAGGTCTTCTCCATGACTTCATTGCCTATCTCCATGTCAGAGATGATCTTTCTAGGTCCCTTCCAACCCTTAACATTCTGTGATTGTGTGATTCATGGTGAGTTAAAATGGAAAAAACTCTATGTATAACATTTAAGAATTTGGAGCATAAAGGATATAAATGGATATTGTAATGTATTCAGTCTCTAAGGGGATATTAACCATTTGTAGTAAAAGCACAGGTGTAGTAACCATCTCCAAAACATCACTGCATGTTTTACAGTGTTCCTTTTAATTTTCCCCCTTCACAACAACAGTACTTGTTCACTTATCAGCCCCAAACAATGGCTGAGGAGAATACACTAAATGCTGTAGGCCAGTCTTATACATATGCCAATTATGAGCCAAAACAAAGAAGGTAACTCAGCAATCCTACTGAAACCTTTGCCTTTTCCTAACTGCAAAAAGGACTACATCAATTATCTCACACATGACAGATCTCATCACAATGACTTAAGTGAAATACATAATTACTCACACTAATGCTGCAGAAGTCAACACTGCATCGGCAGAGGGAGCTGGATTGTTCCAGGGGTATATGTACTACCCAAATGCAAAACCAACTCTTTCCCTTTTGACAACTATAGACATTGAATTTACAAATTTGACCTCACCTTCAAAAAATGCAATAAAAGGCAAAATACTAACCCACTGTCTATTTTGTAGGACATTGATGATCAGGATAGACAAAAATCAGACTGACACAGAGGTCCAGAGTAGTTTTGTAAACCTGCTGGTTTTCTTTGCTACCCAGAAAATCTCCAGTTTCTTTACTATCCATATTAGACTTTAACTAAATTCTCCATATTTATTGCTCAGTCCCAGATCCCTCACACCCTGCCTGCACTGATGGTTAATGAGAACAATATGCCAGGACCATTACTCCCAGTTGTTCCCACCAGTATCTATACAGCCCAGCTGCTGCTCTACTTAAACAGTTCAAGTGGTATGAAAAACGGTGAAAAGCTGATTTGATTCTAATGTATTGCATAAAAATACTGCCAAGGGAAGTATGCCACACATTTAAAGGTATAGTGCAAACCGAGTTTGTTCTAAATAATATTTAGGGATTTAGCTAACTAGGATTGACTGAGATTACAAAACCTGAAATCTGCATCAACCTAAGATTTTTTTTTTTTTAATAAGAGGAAACGTCTTTACATGATTAAAATATTTCCTCCTGATATTACTTTTTTTTCATTACAAGGATGTTTCCCTTCCCCTTTAGTACTTTCTAGAAAGAAACCATGGTTTTATTCCACTGACAGGCTGGGGACAACTTGTAAGGGAGGCGAGAAAAGTGACAGGATAATCACCGTTACGCCCGCGGTTTCCACCCCGGCACACGCTGCCCGGAGCAGCTGGGCGAGGCGAAGCCGCCCCTCAGTGCTCGGCAGGCTCGCTGTGCCCCGGGACAGCGGCTAAGCTCTGCCTCCGAAGCGGGGTAAGGTGCGGGGAGCCCTGTAACAAGGGAGGGCAAAATGGGTCCAGCGTGGCCCGGGTCTCCCCTCACCGGGAGGCGATGTCTCTGAGGGAAGAGGCGCGGCCCGGATTCCCGCGCAGCGGGACAGGGACAGCAAGGTAGACCCCGCTGTCTGCTCACACCCGGAGACGGAATGTCTGAGGCAAAAGCAGAGGGGGAAAAAACGTTCCCGCTCGTCCCGGGCCAGAAACGAGCGCTGGAGGGCGGCCCGGGGCGTCGCTCACTGATCCCGCAGACAGCCTCGCAGCACCCGAGAGCCGCGGGTCGCCATGGAGACGGCGTCACGCCCGGGCCGCGGCTCCGCTTCCTCCCGGTGCCAACGCTGCTGCTGCCCGGGCGGAAACAGCGAAGGCGGCTCCACGGGCCCCGCGCACCGCTGTTCCCTCCGTCACGTTACAGGCGCGAAGCGCCGCGCCGGGGGATTGTTTTCCGTCGGATGAGCTATCGCGGACACCGGCCGCCTCCGTCGACGGGCCGGCGGTGCGAGGCAGGTGGGTGCTCGCTGGCGCTGCGGGATCTTCTGCCGGCGGGGGGCGGTTGTTTCGCGCCCGCCGACGGCTGGGCGAGGGTCGCGCCCCAGTGTCTGTGCTGAGGCGGCGGCGGCCTCCCTCGGCGGGTGCTGCCGGGCCCGTCCCGCTGCCGGGCCCGCGCGTCCCTCCTGCGGCCGGCCGGCCGGCGCGGGGCCGTTCCGTGGGGTGGGTCGGCAGGGGCGCAGGGACCGTTTCGTCCTGGGCGGTGAACTGCTGCGGGGAAGCGTGGCCACAGGCGGCGATCGTGTTTTCGCGTGTTTTTAAAAAACCCCGTGGGTTGCCCAAGGAGAAAGGGATCTTCGTGGGGAAGGGGCCCGGGTGGGCGGCCGTGCGTGCTGCCCTGTAGCCGAGCGTGCGTGTTTGTGGCTGTAGCGCTGCCGAGTTTGAAAGCCATGCTTTTCTTCCTCCGTGAAAAAAAAAATGACGTTTAGAAGCAAGATGGTAGCCACCAGAAACGAGTTAGTGATGAAACATTAAAAAGGGGAAAAAAAAAAATCCCTTTTCTTTCAACAATAGTTTTGAAAAAGAAAACTTGGAGAGTGTGAAAACTTACAAAGCTCTTCCCTACTGATTTATTTCTTACCAGAAAGTACAAGATAAATCGGCTATTCAAAGCTTGGGGCTTCAGTGTACCTGAGAATCTGCTTGAAGCTCAAGCATTACCATGCTGTTACATTTAATTCTTTCTTTTTTTTCTTCCACTCTGGATCATCAGCTTAATGACAGAAGGCCAAAAATAAAATGTATGCAACTAGTTGAGTTTTACAGAGCGATTTGCACTTTCTATTCTTTTGTTTATTTGTTTTTATATACTCTTCTACTCTAATAGTAAAAAAACAAAAGTAAACCTTCTTAGCAGGATGAAGGAAGTTCTGTACTGTGACTGTCGCTGTGTAAAACCCAAGCCATACCTTTCTGTCTTCTTGCATGTAGCTCATTCCATAATTGACAAAACGGCACACTTATATGTACCTTATTTTTTTCACATGTTAAGTACAGTATTGCTTTAGAATAAAAAAAGTTTATATTTTAATGTTTATATATAAAAAAATGTAACTTAATGTAGATTCACAATAGTTCAGATAGTTAAAATACAAAATGCTTTTAAATGTGTATGGACAACTTCTGAAACATAATATACTAAGGAAGTGGAACAGGAAGAAAACATCGCTTAATTCACCTCATGAATAACAAATCTGTGGGATAGAATAGCACTGTTAATTAAGCTGTTTTATTTCACTGTAAATCTTATGTAGGGGTACTTTGCTACATTTCCTCATTTTTTTGCTTTTTCTAACTGTTTCTCCTGCAAAGCATAATTATATTTATTTAATTTTCTTACACAGTGCTGAGAAAGTAATTTCAAATCCAGTCAGACTATGGCATTTGAAAGGATAACACAAAAGGACTGGTACAAAATCCTGGGTGCAAAGCCATCAGACAGTCCAGCAGAACTAAAACGGAAGTACCAAAAACTCGCTTTATTAGTAAGTGTGTTTTTGTTATTGAAGATATGCAAAAATACATTTCATAAACCATTGAGATAATAATTGCAGTGCTTGTTTTTATAGTCTTTGTCTAAATGTGATAAATCAGACTGTTTATAATCTCAGTTCTCTAAGCCTGGATTAAGTTTGAAATAAGTGGAATTGATGAGTTATAGTTATATTTTGCAAAGAGAGTTTGTGATGTTCTGGTGTCATGTTAAGGGCAAGAACTTGATGTTTGCCAGTTTAACTAGTTCTGAATGGGTAATATCAGACTGCATAACAGTATTAGTCAAATGAGACCAAATGCCATTGATTGAGGGTGTGTAGTTACAGCAGGTAAAACTCAGTCGAAGGCCTGAGCTGTCAGACCTAATCCTTCAATTTTAACTTTGATGCTGCTACAATTATGAACTTTGGTACAATTCCAGTTACGGTCTTTTGGGCTACCTGAGTGGGAAGCATTAAAGTTTGTGTGCAGGATATCAGCCTGTATAGGACTGTTCAGAAATCCAATCAATACACCTGTCCATAGTTTGCATATAATGAAAACCTCAATTTCCAAATTATAAACACAATAACTCCCACTATCAATATTAATCATCTCCAGGGATGCTGTAAGATTTTCCATTGTCCCAGGTGCAGCTTCCTGGCATCTGGAGTAGCAGTGAATACAAAAGGAAAGGTGCTCAGTTGCTCTTCAACCAGCAGGCATTAAGTTAGTAAGTCCATCTATTACTGATGCAATGGAGCTTTCTAGAACCAACTTTTACTTGCCTAATGTAAAGATTCTGTGGGGTTGTTAGTATCACTGCCACTGTCCCAACGTGGGGCATTTTAACCAGCACAGGTGGCAGTTAAAGGGCCATTGTTGGCATTTCATTGCCTGTCATTTGTGACCTGCCACTGTCCATTTGGCTTTTTAGGTGACCTGACAGGAGAGTTACGTGGGGAGTGCACACAAGTGAAAATACCTTTTTATTCCACATTTGTTACCACCCTGTGAACTCCTGAATGTGCAGCGGCGATGACTTGACCATACACTCTACATAATTGTACAGAACAAGCATTACCCTGATTTTGTACTGAACTAGGGGACAAGAATCCTACACTAAGTTGTTGATAAGATTTGTGACCTCAGCTGCACAGGTGCTTCCTTGGAAGATTAAGCTTGTGATTGTAATCATATTTTAGAGCTGTAGAGCTATTCTGCAGTTTAATGCATTTATCACCAGCAATCTTAAGGAATCTGTATATTTTGCATATGAATAAATAATACTATTAGTGCACCTAACTTCTTGGTTTGAATGTGGCCAGACCTACAGCAGACAGGCTGTTCATGCCTCTGGTGTCAGACTATAGCCCCAGCAATAATTGGCATACCTGGTGAAGCAATGAGTCCAGCCACACCTAGCCCCTGATTTCTGAGGACCAGCTAGAATGCAAGGGGATTCATCTCTTGCCAAATTTATCTGTCACTGTAACAGACAATGTGCTCATTTTGGCTTTCTAAAGCTGTTGTTGGAGACAGTGGTGGTAGTGGTGGTACTATCAGTGTGGGCAGAGATCTACATGCAGATATTTTTAGGTACAGTGGTAGCAGTCAATTACTGGAGTAATTCCAGTTTAGAACCTGGAATAGCAGATGAACAGAGCCATGTATTGCCTATTAAAAGACTTTTTGACAAATTATATGGTCAGTACAGAAAGTTTTCTGGCTTATGTATAGCAGTAGAATTTCACCTCCTGAAAAATTCTACTGTGCTAATTGTCTTAAAATCCAAAAGATTGTAAAGCAACTTGCATTTTGGATACCAGTTGCAATTAATATTCTTTAATGATGAATTTCTAATCATTGATGTTCATAGCATCAAGCATAATAGATAGTGGAATTTATTCTTAAACATAATTCTTCTGTTAGAATAACAATGGCAAAGGTCTGAGTCCAAGCTTTCTTCAAATGATTCCCATGTTGAGCATTTGCTTTTTGCCATCTGTGATTTTCTCTATTTGTCAACATTTGTATGCTTAGCATCTTGAATGAACAGGCAGATGTAAATTTCCAAAGCTAAAAAGAGTTGGAGATCTTGCCATATGTCATCCAAAAGATACTTTCTTAACGCTCAGGATTAACCTTAATAATACAAAGTAGTACACAATTAAAAACAATTGGACTGTAGGTTTGCAAGAATGATTTCATAAGGGCAAATTTGCTTAAAACTGGTAGATTTTTAAAAAGAAAACTTTTGGCAGTTGTAGTAGGCGTCCGGAAGATCTCGGATTGTAACGGGAGGGGTGAAGAGGAGGTGAGAGGTCTGGCACGGGGCAGAGATAGAGGAGGTGCTTATGCCAGCAGATATAAGGGCATAACATAAACAATGAGAGAGAGACGAAGAGAGATGGAGACGGACAGAGACGGAGACGGAGCACCATCCACACCGTGTGTGCAGTGATCCTTTCCCTCGACTGTCGGAGAGCTGGGAGATCAGCCTGAACCACCACGTAGTGTTGCCTGCAACGGCAACAGGCAGTGCTAGGTTAACAGTTGAACTTGATGATCCTAAAGATCTTTTCCAACCTAATTGATTCTATATTTCTATGATCTTGTTACTTTATTATTGTACCTATTAATAGCAGCTGAAGATGACAGACTTTTGGGCCCAAGACATGTGACACTGGTAATTCTATAAATAGCTTATTTTCAAAACACGGTCAAACTTGTGTGTATGCCAGCTTGTACTGTGGTGTCTTCTCTAGCACAGAGCCTAAGACCGTGATTCTGAAAGAAAAAAAATAAATTGGAAATGTGTATTTTGTAACCAACATAGCTCAATGCAGCGATTCCTCGATTGACTGTTTTAGATTAATACCAAAGTGCATTCTGTTGCACAGAAGACTTGCAGCTTCCATACTCTGAAAGTATGGAACAGATTTTGGGAATTAATACGTTAAGTAGTAGGAATTTGGTCTTTAATCTTCTGTCTTTGGAATATGCTGATTGTTTTGAGCTATTTGGGATACATATAGCTTTTTTTTTATCCACAGTTACATACAGTAGTTTCAACTAGATTTCTGAAACAGATAAAGAGGAATCCATACAGCTATTAGGAAGGACAGTGCTTCTGTTCCACTTGTGAATGTGTATCAAATTAACAGAGTAACAAAAATAGGATATTGGGGGGGGGGGAAAAACACCACACCATCTTGTTACTATCATTATTTTTCATCTCCTTTTGGTCTAACACTTTGTGGTCAAAGAATGAGTTGCCAGATTGTTCTGAGATTTTGATGTAGCTACTCCATATCTGAAAAGTGCTTTTTACAGGGAGTAAAGTCACGAAGCGCATAAGCTTTTTCTAGCTGAGAATCAAGTGTCTGTTCCTGTTGATGCTGAAAATATTATAGGATACCTTTCAACTGGAAAAAAAAATCATTGTGCAGGAAAATGATAATCTGCTTTTACAACGTATTCGCTAATCTTAAAGATAATCTATGTAATTTGAGCAGAGTACGCAGGAAGCTCTTATTTTTAATATGATAAGGAAATAAAATGTGCCATTTAACACATAGTGTTACAACGATTACCTTCCTATCAGAAGGTGTTGGGGGTATTTGTGTGGAAATATAAACAAAGTGTTAAGGTCATCACTTAATCTGTTTGAAAATTTGAACACAGAAAGCGTCAGGCATAGGTGAGTGTCTTTTTTTTTTATTGTTGCTGAGAATCATTAATAGAAATATAATTTTGTGAAGCAAACTAACTTCAAGAGATTGTTTCGTTGAGCTTGTGTAGAGGACAGACGTCTCTCGTTCTTGAGAGGAAAAAAAAAACTTGTGTTTTGTCAGATTTATCTGTGCACCTAAATTTTGCATCACAAGAAACATAGAATTTATTTATGTAAAGTTAAATGTCTGCTTCCATGATTATTGTGTTCAAGTTTTCCAAAATAAATCCAGGGTTGCTGCTGAAGAACTTCTTTTCATGCTGAGTTTGAGAATTTGAATCTTTAAAAATGAAAACACTTAGAGCTTTGTATTGGAAGTGTACTTAACAGATCATAGAATCATTTTGGTTGGTAAAGATCTTTAATTCTTACAAATAGTCACTGTGTCCTGAGATAGTAGAAAACTAAAATTCTAATTAAAAATAAAAATCTTACTGTCTGATTAAACTCCATAAGGATGTTTCTTTACTTAATATTTGCAAGTGTTCTTTCAGCACTTTTGAAGGCACAGTGAAGTATTTTTGTATTGTGTGGTATGCTTTTTATCTCATTTGTACAGTGAGACATCTGAAATAAAAATCATGTAGTGAAATACACAAATTAAAGCACAAAAAAGGAGGCTACAAAGACTGGCATAATGTTTTCACATAACTAAATGTTCTGATTACTCTGATGTTTGGACAGCCACAGTCCAGACTATGTTGAATTTGGCAACATTTACAAATCAGATTATTTAGTTAAGTACTTATTTCTGAAATTTTAGCATTGGGTCAAATATTTAAAGACACCAAACTAGTGATCAGTACAGATATGAATGCATCCTTCAAGCCATATGTGTGAGTAGATCCAGTCCAAACTAGATGTAAAGTTTCAGTGATTCTATGGGTTATGGTTGGCATTTTGTCACATTTTGTTGGCTATGAAACTTTGAAATGACTGAACATTGATGAGGTTTTTGTTTTATTTCTGTTTTAAGTTGTGGGGCTCTTGAAACTTCTCAAGATGCCTTAGACTTACTGGGCATTGCCTAAGATACTGAAGTATCCAACAGGCTGTGGTTCCTCTGTTTTTATTTGGGTACTGTGTAACATGTTTACTAATGTGTATCCTGTCAACTTGAGATCATTAATAGCTTCAAATACTGTGGAGATCCTATATTGCTCCTAGAGATAGGGACAGCTGAAAGAAACATGTTTTCAAGAAAACAAAAAACCAAACTCACCTGCAACTTTTGAAGAGTTATGCAAGTGTTACAGATATGATCACTGATAAATATTTTTTTTGAGAAATCCTCTTATTCTTCAAGGCCTTTTCCACAGTGACTTCTGCAGCTTCGAGTGCCTTTAGGGACTTTAATTATTTTGCATTGTGCTTAAATCTGACTTCTTGAAGGCATCTGTCTGGTTTTATGTGTTCCAAGGGAATGTGAAAATTCTTAGTATACTTTGGTTTGGAATAACTGTTTTAATGACAGTCAATTGGAAGTGGGAGGGAAAACACAAAAACCTGTGCTCTGTGCTTCGCAGTTCTTTGGCAGATGTGGGGTATCAAAATAGTTGACTTTCCTAGCCTGCAGTAAGGCTATTCAGCTTGCAAGCCACAGTGCCAGCTGAAGCCTACTGTCCCTAACTGCCTGTCCCTGCCCTTCTGCCAGATGTTACGCAGCGAGGAAATAGCATCCTGTGGGTTTTCCTTCATCCACTACCGTACATGTCAGCTGGAAAAGTTCACGGCTGTTTTTTCAGTAGTTTAAGCAACCCTGGTTGATTGTTTTGTGGGGGTTTTTTAATAATACCATACAGGTTTCTGGGGTTTATCTTTACATGGAAGTGGCATTTCATTAAACTAGCTTCTTAACCATTTGTGTAACTGGTATTATTGAATGACTAGAGCCACCTTACTTTACCTTATGCCTTACGTTATTTAGTGTGACATTTAACAGTGTAAACTGTGAGCACAGGGGCCAGAAACGTGAAAGAAGCTTTTGAAATTTCCTTTATATTTTTATTTTTACCTTCATATTCCTGTACATTTTAAAATGTTTCATTTCTTTCCTTGCTAGTTTTTGGTGGTTTTTTTATTGCTTTATCTTCTCCTGCTGTGTATCGTAGTTTCCAAAAAGGCTTTAAGTAGCTTTTGAGCCTCTTGGGAAACTCAGGAACCATGGAAACAGAAGAAAATGAAAGAGAAACTGTTTCTAAAGATACACTTTTTGTTAACTGTAGGTTATGTTTTCCTCTCCTCGTTTTTATACTTGCATTAGGCAAACTGATCTTTGCTTGCATTTATGCAAGAGAAGATAGGTTTTTTTACATATTTATCACTAGAAACCAAAACTTATACATGTAATTCCAGCATTGTTTATTCAAGAGCTGAAAAGGCTGAGAAATGTGAATACTAAATATGAAAGTTAGGTTGTTTTGTTGGACTCTTTTCTGTCTAAAGGGGTTAGATGTTGCCAGAGACTGGGGAACAGGGGGATGAAAGGACTAAGAGTTCGTTACTCAGATTTCTATAAGATAGTTAGTGCTGCTGCAGAAATGTAGCCCATTTCCCTTGCCAATGCAATAGATTAACTTTCTTATCTTGAGAAAGTTTTGAAATAAGAATCTGCAATTACTTGTTTTTGCAGGAGGAGTTGAGGAGCTTTAAAGTAGCAGATTTGTGGAGTGTTACCTTGAATAAAGTGGAGACTCAATGTCAGTAGTAAAGACCAATAAGAAAGTGTAAGATCAAAATAGTAGTATCATGATACTGAAGTACTATGATAAAAGCAATTGCATTAGGAAAGGATTCCAGTCGTACAAGATAGAACCTTTAGACTTTAATAATTTACTGTGGAGAATAAAGTCTTTTTCATTAGAAATTACTTCTTAATGTAAGATCAGCTCTGCAATCACAAGGAGTCTACAAGTAGCATCAAATTGAAAGTGACTGTTTGAATAGAAATTTAAATTTACTTCTATAAAAGTATAGTCAGTTACAGCAGCAATCCTGCTGCTACTGCAGCTACATATATAAAACAAGTATGCAAAAGATGTGGGTGTTGGCAGCAGACACTAAGTATCTCTCTTCAGTGTTTTCAGATGATGCTCAGGTCAGATTCACACCCAACTTAACAAAAGATGTTCCAGTTAATAATAAAACTATTCAAAACCCTTTTCAGAAATTAAGGTTATCGACCTTTGTGATTTATATGTTAAAGATGATGTTGTGGTAAAATTCTTGGCTTAATTGGACAGAAAACTGAGGGAGTCTGCAGTATGTTTAACCAAGATAACTTAAAAAAAAAATCCAAGATACAAATGAATTAGTTTATGCCAAATTAAATTATTCTCTTTTTTTAATTGCATTTTAAAGAATTTTCAGCATTGGATTGATAGTATCATCCTCTGTTTTGACTGTGCAGCTATTAGTGAATGTGTTAAGTGGTCTGCATAACTGTTGCATGTTGCTGTGTACATTTAGTCTCAACCTTTTTCTGTCTGTTTTTAAAAGAAAGCAAGTTGAGCTGTCTGCAGTTGTTTTCTTTTAAAATTATTCATCGTGTGATTAGTAACTAAAGGGTTAAAGAAAAAAATCCTCTTTCCTCCTATGTGCTGTCTTAATAATGCTTTGCTGCGAATACTTTTGAGTCATGGCAAATATTTCCTTATAGGGACAGCTATAGCAGCAATAATACCTCAGATATTTCTATTCCAATGGTTTTCACTCATGTCAAGCGAAGCTGGAGGTCTGCTGTGCTGGATGTTGTTTATAGCGATGGTTATCTCTGGCCTGAGGGTATGGAAAACATTAATAATGTGCGTAAAATATGCAAGCAGTTGGTACTTTGTGCAGGAAGCTCAGATTGATACTTGGGTAACAATTTCTGATTATGGCAGATTGTAAGGAGGCAAAAGGGACAAGAATGGACACAGTTGCTACCAGCAGGTTAATCTCTGAACAGCTTTAGAAAAGCATCATAGAATGGATAAGATCTTAAGAGATTAGAAGGAAAATGAAACTTTATTTTTCCTCAAATGAGGAACATTTCATAAGAATAAGAATCATCCTGGAGATGGACAGTGAAGGCTGGAATCAGTGTCAATGCAGATAACAAGATCAGGTAGGAGAAGGCTAAAGTTGTTAAACAGCTTAAAGATTGTTTGTGTTTGGGGAAAAAAGAAAGAAGAGATGGATTGAAGTAATGAATCAAGAAGATAAATTCCTTGCTCTTTTGTCCAGCTGTCTTTGGATAGACATCCTTTGGGGATTTTTAAATCTCTATATGAAAAGATTGAATGTCACAAGCAACTCTTCACTCTCTGTTTCTCCTTTTTGCAAGTGGAGAAAGCAGGCTACTGCCATGTTCCCTGCTAACTTCTGCCAATTGAGTGAACACGTTGAAAAGATTGATTGTGGGCTAGGAAGGCAAGTTTAAGGCCTGGAATCATTCTTTTCATCCAAGTGAACAAGTTTCATGTTTCAGAGAGAGTGCTTTGCAAATCACTGAAATAAGAAAAGCACCTTCAAAGCAATTTGGGTTTGAGCTGTTTTAACGTAAGGCTACTTTTTGTTTCTTTTTTTATTCCCCTCCCCTCAATACTTGTGATGTGAAGCATTTCAATACTGAGTTGTGATATTTACTTACTAAGGAATACTTTACAATAATGTAAACAAGTGTTGAACCTGCTATAGTGAATATATTTCCTTCTTTATGTGAGTATCCTAACGAAATAAATGTTATTACATTCTTGATATTTTGTCAGATGAAAGGAGTCCTGTATTCAGTCTACTGAACATATAGCTTTCTAGTTACAGTCTTTGTGTACAAGAAAGGTTGTGATCACATCAATTATATTTAGAAAGTCTATAGACAAGTGGAAAGTGGATACTTAAAAACAATAGTAAACTTTTTTATTTGCTTTAGTCTGTGGTTTTCATCTCCACACTAGTGCAGTGCAGAGAAACAAATGAAACGTTTTTGATATAACCTTCTAATAAGCATTAGGTGGCAGTAGTGTGTTGTCTTTGGCAGCTGCTCTGTCGGATTTTTCATCTTCTGCACTCTTCAGTAGAGTGTAATAAATGAAGAAAACATGCGTTTTATCTCTTATAGTTTTCTTCATCTTCTGCACTCTTCAGTAGAGTGTAATAAATGAAGAAAACATGCGTTTTATCTCTTATAGTTTTTATAAAATGCTGATTTATGGTTGTTCTGATTGTATGTGACTAAGGGTGGCTGTTGTTGGGACTCTTGGACACATAGGTGGGATTAGCATGCTGTGGCTTCTGCACAATAATCATGACTTATTTTCTGACACGCAGTATTTAACAGTGATGATATTAACTGCAAATATTCAGATGAAAAATATGCTGTTAATGGCTAAAGGAGTTTATTTTTGCAGCCTTTACTTTTTCATAAACTGTTAACCATTTCAGAATTTAATATAGCCTGTTAGATGAAGGATGGTTTTTTGTTTGTGTTTACTCTTTTTTCCCTAAGATAAAAAACAAACCTAGACTCAAGAGAATGTCAGTAGGAACACAATTAACCTTTCAGCATAGTGGTGTTGTTATCACTCCAAATCTTAGACAAGTATGGTTACCTTGTGACCCTTTGGGAGGTTTTTTCCCCTTCATCCTTGTTTCTCATAGGTAAAGGATCTCAAGGAGTATGGAACTGGCGTTGCATTGTATTAATTGGGCAGGGTGATCAATTAATAGAAGAGGAGCAAGAAAGTGTTGACAGAACATGCTATCTAATTAGTACCTGATGAACCATGTAGGCCACAGAGCCCAAGCTGTAACGTTGCTTCAGGGTGGCTCCTATACAAAACCTTTATGTGTAAAATACGTCTGTAGAAAAGCTAAAAACCAATATTTCGTATAGATTCCCATGAAAGAAATGTTCATTGCTGAAGAACTTTACTTTCCACTGTAAACTTGGGGAAAGGTGGGGGTACTTAATACTTCATAGAAGGTGCACATACCAAATTATCAAGCCTGTGTTTTATACAAGTCTTGCTCTTAAAAAACAGCTAACTTTTTGTTTCTTTAGGTCTCTTGTTTTATTATGCAAGAGATTATCTACAAATTATGGAAACAGATTAAACAGGTCTTTTTAAAACAAAACTTATGTAATTTTTTTTCCTGCTTTTTGGAATAGTAAGGGAGAAATACTAGGGCAGTAAGATTTCCTGATGGCTCATGTGATAGAATGGCAAGCAAAATCATTCTGAATTAAGAGCAGGTAGCACCAGAATGCTTTAACCTTCCACCCTAACTGGTTTGCTATTACATATTAGTTTTAATATTTTTTCAGACAAAAATTAAGTAATATAGAATTGAAAAGGTCTTTGTGTCTAGCAAGGTAGAATGGCCGGAATTATTTTATTTAATGGTAATTAGGTTTTTCCATTTATTTATATAAATATATTGATAATTAATTCACACTGCTCATTCAAAAATTTCTCATCCTGCCATGATAAGAGAGAATTTTAATGTTTACATGTTTAAAAGAAGTATTTTTTTCAAAATAATTAATTTTCTTCTGCAGTTCGAGATTCTTTGTTTTACTGAAATAAGACAATTTCTGGTTTGGAATACTTTTATTAAATAAATCACTTAAATTTTTGTAAAATATTTAAGTGGATTTTTTTTCATCCTACCCTAATTTAATAAGTTCAGCTGGTGAAGTCAGAAAACATCTCCTTTCTGTGACCTTTCAATGAGTGCCACAGGGTGGGGGCCAAGTGCATGTTCATCACCTTTTTTCTTCATCAGTACAGGTGACTAAAATGTGTGCTTTTCTGAAATTTAGTTATCCAAAAATTCAAATTCCAGTTTAATAAGCATATCTTAATACAGCTTGTGTTCTAATTCAAATCTATCACAGAATGGATTCTACAAGAAAAAATATTTCAGCCCTAAAGCATAATAGGTAGTTTGCATAGATTCTAATCTCTGTATCGTGCTCATAACCAGAGTAAATGATCATTTGGTGTAGGGAATGCTCAAATTGATTGCTCAAATAAAGCTGCCATATAAATGGTATAGGTAATACCAAATACGTGTGTTAATTCCATCACACGTTAACAGGGATTTGTGGTTTAAAGTATTCAGAGTGACAATGTATGTAAAATTAGAAAAAGTGTTAACTTTACATGTAATTATATAGGTCCTGGCGTACTATAATTACATTATATGGTTCTTTTTTCATGCTGTGTCTAGAAGAGAGACTGTTCAGCATTATAATTTGATGCTCTATCAACTGATCTGGAACTTTCAATACAAGCTGCATAACTTGATTAAAAATATTGCTACAAGCTTTATAATGACACAGTATAGAACTGGAAGTGTGCAGTTTTGCTAGGATGTGGGAGGTCTCCTATACTGTGTTAGCTTAGTATTTTAGATACACTAGCTAAATATCTTGAATAGTGCTAAACATAAATTTCTTGAGCCCTAAGACCAATAGAAGCAGAATGCCTAGTTTTGTGAAAATGATCATGAGATGTGGGACTTTGACCACCTAAATTGCCTCAGGAAAAGGATTTCAAGGACCCTTTGTCAAAAACCCAAGGTAAATATGAAGTTTGCAACAGAGGCAAGGGTTTTCTGCTAGCCTCTCGTGTTCACAGTCTGCAGTAGGAGACTTTCAGATAGAGCGGTTTTGTTGCTTTGATCCAAAAGTGCCTATTTCCAAATGTAATTTTAGAAAGAGGAGGAATGCTGCACTGAGCTTAACTGCCCAAACTTGATTCCAAAGCTATGGGAATATGAAGGCTGAACACTGCCTTTTTGTGGAGAGAGAGGAAAAATATTGAGTGCAAATAAAAAGTGAATGCCAGACTATTATTTTGATTCTTGAATTGATTTAGAAGAATTGTTGATTTTTTTTAGATATTTGTAGATATGTCTTAAGCATTGAAGTTACTTGGACAGATTAGGGAATCTCATTTCAAGAATTACAATTTCTTTCTAATAAAAATGTGTCCACATGGTCTGTAGATAACTAGAGAAATAGATGCAATTTTATGACCTAATCCAGCCCTTGTTTAGCAGTTAATTTCTCCAGACTTCTATGAACATTTGGTCAGATCTACACAGGTTTGGTTGTTGGTTTAAATCTAGCCAAGGCTGGTGGTGTCTTAATTGCTACCACAGAGCAACCATTTGGCCTGTGCGAGATGAATGTTGTCAAGGTACCTTCTGCAAGGCGGCCATTCATCCACTGGGAACGTATCAAGAAAGTTTTCATTAATTGGTCCCTTTGTTGGCATTTGTGGCAAAGCGGCCAAAAACTGAGCATGAACAGACACTCTGTGTCAGGGGGTGAAACTTATTGGCAAGTCCCAGTAAAAACTGGTATTTTCTACGTATATTGTAAGCAGGCAAAAGACTTATCTCCTAAGTACAGCCTGGCATTAAATGTACTCTTTTCTTTTCTAAAGGCAAAGAAATGTAACAAGAATCCAGACTACAATCACAAATTAAATAGGAAATAGCTGGTTAATATTTTTCATGTTGACTGTCTTGCGGATTCTTTTTAATAAGATGTGAAGTGTTGTGATCAGCTCTGTAGTCTACAGAGAAATTTGCATGGACCTATGAATACTTCTGTCAGATGAGAACACTTGATGGTTTTTGTCCTGACCTCGTTAGCTTAACTTGTAGATAAAAACAATTACAGCTGATAATGTATAAATGTTGCATAAAGCATCAGGAATGTTTTTTAACAGTTTCCAATTTTGATATTTTTATGTTTATGTTAACTCCTGTATTTGTTCTTATTTTCTTAAAAGGATGCACTTCATTATATTGCAAGGTATATACTTGCAATGATTTGTGCCTTTTGTCTTAATGCAACACACTTGTCAGTTGCTGAACTTTGTATAGACCAAGTCTGTTTGTGTTAGGCATTCTGTTCTGCTTGCTTATGCTCATTTTGCCTTAAAAGGATTTTAACTTATATTGCAATATGGAGTTAATAATTTAGCCTTATTAACCAAATAAATTGTCATATATTGACTCTCAGATAGAATTCTGATTCTGAAATTTTAATGTATTGCCTCTTCAATATTGAGCTTTTGATACAAGTTTAAGGAGACCGAATTGTACCCCTGAAACACAGACTGGGCGGGGGTGGAATTTTTGTTTGTCTGCTTGGAGATTTTTTTATGTGCTTGGTATTAATCTCTGTAAATCCAGGAAAGAGTCAAACTCACATTCTGTTGGATTCCCAGCCAGAGTCTGGCAATATTATGTTAAAATAATGGCTTGAGTTTCTCTCTTCATCCAGCTGCTTCCAATATTTCCCCTCATTCTTTTTCTCTTCTGAACAGCATAATATCCAGTTCTTACTGTCATTCACCTAACTCTCCTATTAACTGAAACTGATGTCACTGATGTGTGCCTCTTATCTCATGTACTATCCAATGCTTATCCATGGTGACTTTCACTTCTCAGTGTTAATCCACCCACCTTTTGCATACCAGTTTCATGAATTGTACCTCTTCTCATTGCTAATTTATCTCTGTCATTCATCAAAAATGGTAGCTTCACCAGATAGGGAGCAGTAGTTTGTTTTTAAGGTTTGCGTTTAATTTCTGTTCACCATTGAGTGTCTTTCATCACTGCTTATTTTTTAGTATAAAGACAGATCTTTTTACAAATTTCAGGAGGCATTGTAGTTGTGATGTAAGTCATGAACACTGAAAAAGAAAAAAAGATAATTCTATTTGGCTGGAAATCTTTCTAGCTGCATTACATGAAACAAATACTGTCAGGCTATAAAACTATCATAGCTACTACTGTATGCCTAGCATGGAGAAAGGGGGAAGGATGCTAAGAGGTATTATGTTAATTTTGGATGTTAATATTCAATCACTGACTTTTATTTACAGCTTAGATTTAGTCATTAGATGTAGTTCCTAAAAAAGCACAAGTACTTGATTGCATGTAAGTAATCCCCTGTTAAAATCTTACTACATTATTTACTCAGGAACTTAGGGCACGTTTCTGACTCAGATCTATCCTTTATGCAAATATAGGCACATGTCCCCCACTAAAATAATGCAGGAATTCCAGACTTGTGTAAGCTTGTTAGTGTAATTTAGCAAGGTGATTCCATGAGATTGTAGATAATTTCAGAGTTAAAAATCTTTAATAAATCTGATAGTTTAGAAATTTAATATGCTGTAACTGTTGGTACTAGAGATCGCTTCATGGCTACTTTATGATTCATGATAGTAAGTCCAAAACAGAGCTGAATAATTATAACCTTAGACTAATGGTTGCATCATTTTTCTATATCTTTACTTTTGAATTTTAGAACCTTAATAATGGTTTCCCTTACAAAATGCAAATCTAAAGAGTCTGAAAATATTTCTCCAGAATTGTCTCAGAAGGTCAAGACTTCCTGCAGCCATATCTGGTTCATTCTTTTTATTTGCTGCTGAAGATTTCTCCAAATGTTTGACAGCTTTGCATAAAACACTGGAAAGCAGGAAAGACAAAGCCATAGAAAATGGAGGGTGCTCCTTATTTCAGCCCTGGAAAAGATTTAGAGTTGATCTACTTCATTTTCTCCAGTCAATAAAAATAGAAAGTTTACATTTTAATTAGACTTACTTAAAAGCTATTTAACTTTAGAGGGGAGAAATTCTTTACAGTTATCTGTGAAATAAGTAGAGATAAATGAAAGCACTTTTTCAAAATGTAACTGAAAATTTAAAAGAATTACTAGTTTTCATAGAAAATAAAGCCTTTTGTTTTAATGTATGGAAATGAGGACCTGGTGCACTTTTGGATTTTAAAGTGAATACCTCTTTTACAGAAGGCAAAATAACCATGGTAACGTATTGAGAAATAAAGAGAGAAGCGATAGCACTTTTTTAACCAGTTCTAAATCATCGTCCTTTTTAATTTGTCATGCACAAAATGAGTTATCAGTAAAAGTCTGGCTATATTAAGTGGCTTAGTTATTGTATATTCCACAGTTTAGCAAGAGATCACAAATTTAGTGTAAAACCTGTGCTTGTATGCTTCAACCCTCCTCTCCCAGTAAGTTTTATGAAGTTGATTCTCACTGGGTGCTGTAAATTTCTTTTGAAAAACAAATTTATGAGCACCAATAAAAAATGTCTGTTAAATTGAGGCTTTCTGCATGCTAATTTGAATTTGATTAAAATCAATCAACCCTGTTGCATTTCTTGCATAAAGTTAAGCAACTTGTCCCAGTGTTAGGAGTGTATAGACCTTCCTTAGTGTGTCATCTCTGTTGCTTGATTTGCTCAGCCTGCTTAACCTGCTTCTCATCTCATGATATGAGAGTCCCTAAGATCTGTGGGTATAGTTTTTGAGATGTAATACCACTGCAGATATTGACCACATGTTCTTTATTAACTTTCAGGGATTGAAGCCTAGGGATTACTTTTGCAGTTCTTAAAGTGCAGAAGGGACCAAAATTCATGGAGTAAGAAGTAGGCAGAAATAAAGAATGTGGCAGGTGCATGTGCTGCAGTGTGTTTGGAGTTCTTGTCCAAAGCCTGTATGTGCAAACTGTATGTGTGGTGCACTGTATTAATAAAACTGTCACTGTATAATCAAAATATATGATGGAACTGAAGTAATTTGGAGGGAGCCTACATTTTTAATTACTTGGTAAACACAACATTAACACTTTTTTCTGAGACACAGAAAGTTTGCTCTCTTGCTTGTTCTTTAGTCTGTAGTAGGTACCAAATGAAATAAAATTAATTTACCTAAACTGTGATGTTCTGTGAGAAATCTCTAAATGTTTGGATGCTTAAACATCTATAGGACATAGAAACAGCTTCAGTTCAGAGTGTGTTTGCTCTGCAATAAGCTGGTCCCTACTGTACCAAAGCTGATGAAGAGTACAGACTGATCTATATTGAAAATAAGACAGTTCAATACAATTGCTTTAGAAAAGTGTAATAATGATACTGTAATTGAAAAGGGCATGAGGTTAAGTTTCCCTGCAACACTCATCAAATCTCCAATAGGTAAATGTTTAAAGTGTATTTTTCATTTAGGCATTGGACTTCAACATTCATGATATTTCTTAGGTTTTACGATCATTAAAAAAAAAAAAACTAACCCCACAAACAGAAATCCTGACAAAAAGTGTAAATTAAACCTGGTTTAAGAGTCCTCAAGAAACACTATGACAATGTGACGCTGAACATAAACAGGGGAGCGAACAGTATCACGTGCATATGTAAGGTATATTTTTCTAGTTAACAGATGAACTAATATTTTTCCATCATCAATCAGTTTATTTTTTAACTACAAATCATCATATGCTGTAAAGTAAAATGGAAAGGAGTTAGCAAATTATTTCTGGTAGAGGTATAAAAAGGGGGAAAGAGATTGGGCGTATGTCTCTACCCTTCTTCCTTTTCTCCTCCCTCTGTGAGCCTCAGGAAAAATATACTATATTGTTTTTATAAAGTTCTATTAAGTAGTAACATGTTAGTAAAAATTATTACTGTGTTCAAAAATCAAGATGAGCTCTCAGTGAAAAGCTATTTTTATGGAAGTATTGCTTCTAAAAAACATTACACGTTTGCAGGCAGAAAGATTTAAATATATCCTAAGTGCAGAAATACAGCTGAAAATAGTGCTCAGGTAGCAATTATGAATGACAGCAAGATAATTTCCACAGATTTTGAGAGGTGATATTGCAGGAGACATTGGAAGGTTCTAATATTTTGAGTAAGAACTTCTAAATGGATGCATAGAGGGAGTGATGAGCAATAGTTCAGAGTAGAAGCAGATAGGTTGAATAGAAAACAGTCTTGTCCGTTTTCATTACAGAGCTTGTAAATGGTTGCAGCTGAGATTAACCCAGAAATAAGGCTGAATGGGAAAAAGAGATCAGAAACATACATCATATTTCACCTCCCTCAAAACAAAACCAACCCCCTGGCTCTGTTGGACAGCTGCTCTGAAGAGTAACCTAGAAAGGGAGGACAATCAGAAGCAAGAATACGGTAGCAAAGAATGAGAGAAGGTACCAAAGAAGAGCGATTGATTAATATTTTAAGTATTGATGGCAGGACATGAAAGTACTCTCTCTAAACTTCAGCTGTTAATTGGCTAGTGGAATCTTTGGTAAAGTGGTTGGTGTCTGAGCTAGCTGAGCAGGATCTGAAACAGGGGGAGGGGACACCTCATTTCTTGTCTTGGAGGTGAAAGAGAAGAACATGGGCAGTTGAATCAAGAGTGGGTTTTTGCTACAGACAAATATTCTTGGATTTCAGTCAGCAAGCTGGAGAGCAGGAACAGGGAATCAGTGAGAATAGGTACACAACAAATTCAGATGAAATGGGCTCACTGGGAGGAAAAAAAGAAAGGATTAAAAAGAGGTTTGAGTTCAAAATTATTCTTCAGTCAGGCAAAGCTTTGGTCTAGGAAAGGAAAAGTGTGACCAATTTTGTGGGAGTGTTTTCAACACATTCTTGACAGGAGAGAAGCTGATATTCTTAGTACTGGTTTTGGGCAATTGGTCAGTAATGTTTTCATGCATCTGTAAGAAACTGATCTGACTGGATGTGGTCTTGTGGCCAATCCAAACATGTAGCAATACAAGCAACAGCTTTCTGGCAGTGCTACTGAAATCTAGTTCAGGTTCAGTGGTCCTAAGCATGGTATAGTATTTCTTGGATAGGTCTTTACATCCTTTTGGCTGTAAGCTTGTAGGAGAAAGCTTATGGTATCACCCAAAGAGAGTGACATAGACAGCAGTTGTATAACTCTTTTTAGGTATTATAATTAACCCCACAATGTTTGAGGTGGGTACAAATTTTTAGCATCTGAAATATTTTCAAATGAAGTATTTTTTTAGATAAAACAGTGCTTTGAGGAGTAACCACGGGATGCATCCCTCAAACATAATGGTTAAAATAAATAGCATTGCTGAAAGGAAACCATATCAGTCTGTAATGGGATCTGACTATTTTGCTGTGTATTCTTATTAAGCACTGATATTTTTTTAAATGACCAATGTGGTATACAATCAACCACCAATGTTACAAAGTCTATTAAAACTGATACACAACCAGAAAAGCTATGGTTTCATAAAAATAATAACATACACAGCTTTTACAGTTCACCGTGCTGCATGCTGACAGAATACTGAATTTAGTGCCTACCAAATGAAAGTAAAATTACTCATCATCTAATTAGCTATTTAGCATACAATGGCTAAATGCTATGGCCAAAATTTTGTTATTTGTTTGCACCTTAGAATTTTGTCATTTTCAGCTGGGGAGATAAGAGACCGCTAAGAAATAAACCTTTACAGATCGCAACTGTGCTTCAGCCATATTTTCAGTAAGTTGCAAGCTAGTCCTCAGCCTGGAGTGCAGAGATGACTCCAAGTGTACTTATATGGTGGAACGAAAATATACATTTGTGTAAAAAAATTCATACTCGAAGTTGCAGGTACATTGATCTGTAGATGGAAAAATACCTGTAGAAAAAACTTCACGTTAAAGCTCAGTATTTTGCTGTTACGTACATTCTCTTGTTGTGCAGATCATCTCCATCAGTGCCAGTGACAGATACATACATCAGTGAGCAAACAGATTCCAGCAGCAGTAGTCCTTTTAAATTATGAATTTTATAAAGCACAGAGGAAACTAGTATGTTTTTTGTTTTTTTTTTTTTTCCAAAGTTAATTATAAAGTAAAAGAACGGGATTCAGTTCATCAGAAATCTGCTCAAACATTTGTGGAGCAGCTTTTCTAGGTCTTAAAATCTGCTGTGCAGTTCAGTGTCCCAACTAATGTATAAAGGGCAGAAGTTAAAGCTCCATAATAAAGGATATCCATTTATAATAATTAACCACTGATACAGCTGATTTTATTGCAGCTTTCTCATCTTAAGTGTTGTTTTCTGTTGGTCCATCACTTCTGCTTTCAATTTAAAATATCAAAAAAAAAAAAAGAAAAAGAGACTGTTGGAGATGAATTTAGTGCTACAAGAAGATGAAGCTTTGAGAGTTCTTTTTAGAGTGGGCATTTGAACCAAAAAGAAGTCAGAATGCTCTACTAACAACCTGTAGTGCAAATGGTAAACGTGTTACCATTTTAATTATTATTGCATATATATCATGTGGGATTTCTTGCAGCCATGTCCTTGAATAACCATTTCTTAACTAAAATGACACAATTTTGTAGCCAGTGATCCATGACGTTAAATATTTGGAAGGGCTATTGATTCACTGAACTGGAAGAAATTCAAGATGTTAAGGCATATTTTCAAAAGCAGAATTACATTTATTTGATCGTGTATATTCTATTTACCATTTAAACAGTTTTAAAAACCTAGCTACATGTAGTACAGCATTCAATTTATGCATAACAGCCTTCACTAAACTTTGGTGGGATTGTTTAAATCAGCTGTGTGTGATGTTATGAGATCTGCTAGTACCTACAGCACCTCCTCTTGTTCCCGTGTCGTGGTCCTCAGCATGTACCTTTCTGTTTGCGGCAGTGCTTCTCTCTAGGTAAATTGTCCATAAGACCAATGATTCCATCAGCAAATTATCCAGAAAATGCCATCAGTGCGCATGGTGACATTTGTGCCACTGGTGGTTTTGTTGCCATTTCAGTGGTCTAATTAAATTGGCAGTTTTCTGTTGTGCCCAGCATCGTTGTCTCCCTTCCTCTGGCACCTTAGCTCAGACCTTCTCCTTTTCTCTGTCCTTTTAACTGAATATCAAATGCATTATTGATTGCTCCTCTTCCACCCTCCTCACTTCCACTCCCCTCAACTTTTTTTTTTTGTTTTGTTTTGATTGGCAGTATCACCCAGACAAACAGAAGGCAGATGTGCCAGCAGGAGAAGTGGAGGAGCGCGTGCAGAGGTTCATCGAAATTGATCAAGCGTGGAAAATTCTAGGGAACGAAGAGACAAAAAAAGAGTATGACCTGCAGCAGCGTGGTAGGTTCCTGCCAAGGAGTGCTGTAGTGGCAGCAGCTCTTTAAATAAGCAGGATCTGGGAGTGGTAGTTAGATGGTATTTTAAAATGCTGTTTATTGCTAATGTTTCTTTCACTCTTGTCCTACTTTCAAGTGTGGATCCATTATTTATAGCTTTTGCTACGCATGTATTAGCTAGTGAAAACACTGAATTCCTTCCAACAACATTGGGTGGCGTTATTCCTGATCATCTGAATGAATATGAAATCTGTATTAATTACAGACCTCAGCCCTGGTTATTTTATTAGAGCAGCTTCATTAAGCGTGCTTAATTTTAAGTCTTATGCTAGCATTTTGTTGCAGTATCTTAGAGCTATTAATCCATTCATACCTAGTGTTCAATGTATAGGGGTTTATAAGCACTTCAGAATCATTCCGATACATTCTTCTCGGTTGCGTGTGTGTTATGGTAGCTTTCATAATTCATCTGTAGTCCAAATTAGTCTTTCTAAAGCAGGTTTATAAATAATATTCCAATATAACACATTAGCTAGGCAGCTCTAGCATGCATTTCTTTTTATACCTCTCAGAAAATAGCTTCTTAAAACAGTGACAGGCTGTTGTGAGAAAGAAAGGGGGGAAATGTAGGTCAGGTCTGTCACACATGGGCTACCATTACATGAAGTGATAGGCTGTCTTTCTGCTCTGGCCTCAGGATAGGAGTCCCTCAGCCTTCCATTAGAACCTTCAATAAATGTATATCCACCCTACATGTTAATGGGGGGAGTCAATAATAGTGTGTTGCCTGTGGGGAAAACACTCAGTCGCACTCTGCAGTAACACACTCTGGTCCAGCATTGACGTGTAGCCACCACCACTTTTGAATGTGTCTGATAAAAGCCCACTGTCTCTGCAGCTTGTTATTGAATTCTCTTCCATTGTACATTGGCACACCATCAGACCTTTCTCTCTTGTGCTGATTTTTAACTCCCCTGCCGCCACGGATACCAGAACTTTGAGAGACAAAGGCTTAGTCATTCTGGCAGATATGCATCACTGCAGGATAAAGAGAGTGATATATAATTGTATATACCCAGTATGAATTCGCTAGTTAAATAATCTTGTATTGCAGACTGTGTGGAAAAGAGGGTGGAGGGGTGAAAACAGAGTTGTTGAATAAATATTTTAAAAGAAAGGAACAACTGGATCTTGTGCTGGTTTGTTATGTAAACAGCATTAAGATCAAACTTAAATATTTTTTTTCATCTCAGGCTTCTTTTTTAAATGCCTGAATGTGATGCCAGAACAGGAATTTCTGCTCTCATCCTATTGTACTCTTAGAATTGTAGTAGCAGCTGTGTCTTCCATTTTCACAAATTGTACAGGCACGGCAAAAAAAAGAAATATTAGGGATTAAGTGAGATGTCTTTTGTGTATCTAGTGAGTTTTACCTAAAGCTTAAATACAGACTATGAAGTTCCATTTTGCTTGAGTTAGGCTAATCCATTGTAGTCATGAGCTGTATCAAGATTTAATAAGTTACTTTGTTTTTTCATGGAATTGAAGGACATTGCTATAAATTAGTTTTGACCAAACTTATTCTACAGTATTTCAAAGGTTATCTGTATTTCCTGAGGTTTTTTATTTTTTTGCATCCAGATGAGTTCTTCAAAAGCTATCTCAAGATTCTGTATAAAGGACTTACTAAATAAAGAAAACAACTTGTACATTTATTTACATGGGAATTTGGCAATTGAATAGATATATTTTAACATAGAGGGTGCCATTCACAGAGGACCTAGTGTTTCAAACTAAGCCACATGTAACATACATGTGCAGTGTTGTTGCATTCTTTACAGCATGTTCCCTGGCAGCAAAAGGATGGTGAAATAAATTCTAGTTCTTAGAAGCAGCCTGACAGGCATTCAGAAGTCATGATTCTAGACGAGTTCGTAGACAGTGCTGTAAAAGCTCACAGAAACAAAAGAGACAGCAGCTAAGGGGAATAGTGATGAGAGGGAGAATACAGCAAGTTAGTAAACAGGCAAAGCCTAGGCAGCAGAATCTGAAGGATGCCAATGTGTATGTGTGTTTGGCTGCCAGACAGCAAGGAAGGAAGTTCTTTGCACTATAGTTGTTTTCCCATTGCACAGATTATTTGTATGTACTTTTTTTGTGTTACGCTAACTAAATGCTATTTACTTGGCTCAGAAATTCAGTGGCCAGAGAAGTTCTAAGAAGCTGAAATTCTGCAAGGCTCTCTAGTTTTAATTTTCTTTAAATTTTTATTTGTATCGTTGTGAATAACAAGTGAATGTGCTTTCATATCTCAATACTGCTCTTCTCTGAAGCTATCACCATGATCTCCTACTAATTTTTTTGTGACTTCAGACCATTCAAGTGGAAATGACAAACCATTCAGAAGGCTTGCCTCAAATACTTACCCAAGCTTCTCTGGTCTGGAAATCTTACCAGAATTGCTTTCTTATATATGAAAAATTTCCTAGTTCATCATTTTGCCATATCTTTATTGACATACATGATTGCCATTTTATTATCATCAGTCTTTTGCTTCCAAACCCTGTGAAAAATCTGGGGGATGGAAATTAAGCTGCATAACAATTTACCTGTTGAGAATGGAATTGTTTTTCCTCAACAGATTTTCGTCTTAGAGATCTTTCCGTTCTTTGTTTGGTATCCCTTTTAGAAAAGATAAATATGCAGCTAAAATCAAATCTGACAGTTATAATTAGCAAAAGTTTTTCTGTGAGTCCAGCTAGAAAAAGAAATGGTTTACTTTTTTCATATTAGAAGTCATTTGAACCCTGAAAGTTCACACTTTTGTGTCAGTTTGGAAGAATAAAAAACTTTCCACAGAATCAGAGAATCACATAGGTTGGAAAGGACTTTCACAGGTCAGACAGATCAATGTCCTATTCAAAGCAAGTCCACATAGGTCACAGAATCACAGCATCTTAGGTGTTGGCATGGACCTCGAAAGATAGAGTCCAAACCCCTTGCCAGAGCAGGACCACCTAGAGTAGGTCACTACGAGTAGGAACTCATCCAAGTGCGCTTTGAATGTCCCCAGAAAAGGAGATTCAACAATCCATCTGGGCAGCCCCTTCCAGTGCTCCATCACCCTCACAGTGAAGGTCAGTTGCTGAGACCTTTTCCAGCCTAGTTTTTAACATCTCCAAGGACGGAGGTTCCAGATCTGCTCTGGACGAAACCAAAACAAACCCAAAAAGAACACAAATCAAACAAAAAAACACCAAAACACCAAACCTAAAAAAAAACACCAAACCAAATCAAACCACGTTTTGCTTCTATCAAGTGGGATATAAGGACTCTTTTTGCAACTTGTACCTTTCACTTCTTCTCCTTCCACCGTGCCCCTCTGAGAAGTCTTCCCAACACGTTCCTATTAGGTAGCAGTAGACAATGATGTGTTCTTTTGGCCTCACCTTGCGTGATGTGTCTCCCCATCCCTGACCATGCTGGCAGTCCACTGGACTTGCTCTTGTATGTCAGGGCTTTGGACTGGGGAGCCCAAAGCTGGACACAGCGCTGCAGACACTGTCTTCTTAAGTGCCAGTTCCAGTCACAGAGGAGGAAAAAAGAAAAGGAAATCCCTTCCTTGACCTGCTGGCTATACTCTTGCCAGTACAGCCCAAGTTGGGGTTGGCTTTTGCCACAAGTGTTCCCTGGCGACTCTTATTCAATCTGTTGGACACTGAGACCCTCTGCTCCTTTTCTGGGAGCCAGTTTTCCAGCCAGTTGTCTCTCAGCTTGCACTGGTACATTAAGTCACTCCATCCCAAAAGCAGGACTTCATCTTTGTTGAACCCTTTGGTGTCCCAGTCAGCCCATTTCAATCTACTGTCATGGTCCTTTAGAATAGCAGCCCTGCAGCTATGATGGATTTTTGTTGACTTAAATGCAAATAAATGGTATTTCTTAAAAAAATAAGATCATTAATTTTACTAATTCATTTTACATTTTTATTATTAATGATTGAGTGATTACCAGAAAGGTCACAATTAAAATGAAATCAATAAACTGGTGACTTGGATTAATTTCTGACACTAAATGTAGTGAATATTTCAAAGCTAGTCATGGGACTGATGCTAAAACCAGTTGCTTTATGTATCATTTTAGGACAGAGAGTGGAAAAATTTAAAAATCTGGGGTTTCTCCCATGTCTGGCTAGAGTGAGGTTCTGTCCAGAATAATATGATGGGGATGGACACAAGTGTCTGTAAAGCCCAAGTATTTATAGGGTGGGGTATATAATAGTAGTTTCCATATCTCAGCACGTGTCCCCTCTTGATTTTCAATTTTTAGAAGAATATTGCAGATGCAATTTTCAAACATGAATACATATTCCAGCATCATTTTCCTCTAGTTCATGTTTCATTTTTTTCAACATAAGAAATCACAGATTCTAACTGGTGTTCCAGCTTACGCTGTTTATCTATGACAGCGAGTCAGGTTCCATCCTCACTGTACCTTCTCTTTAGGCATCCTGGCACAGCAAAAATATTTAGTCAGCCTAAAATAGCTCATTTTTAAATATGTGATCTCAAATTCAGCTTTCACATAATACCAGTCTCTTCAAAACCTGAAAAATCTTTCATTGTCAGGGAAGTTCCTCCTGCAGGTTTAGAAAGGGAGGCATATATACATGTGGTCATAAATGAGGAAAATAAAAACTAAGCTGAATAGAAGGTGGCCCCTTCTCCCCCTGCTCTTTCCTCATTCCTCTCCTAGTTCATAAACTGAAAAGACTGTTTCAGAAATGGTCCTTTTCCCTTTAATCCAGCATTCCTTCCTGCTCCAGCAATGAAGCGATGTGCTGACATCAAGATACATAATTTGGTAAATAGGATGCCAGAAGAATAACCTTACAAATCCACTATGAAAATAAGCAGGAGAAGCAAGACAAAAGCCTACAAAAATGCTTTTAATAGCTAGCAGAAATGGCAATTGAACACCTTGACTACCTTATTACAAGAACAGAAAACAATAAATGCAGCATATTTTAGTTGTTACTTGTTAAGAAACTTCCTTCTTCAAAAAATACTTTTAGATGAGACAAAAGCCTTTCACATGGCTGTTACTTCAGGCTTTTCAGTGGGCCAGGTTAGACTCTTTAAGTTGCAGAAGCATGTATTTCTGCTCTAGCCATGGATTTTGTGGCTGTAGACCCTCAGCTAGTGCTGGAACACAAACCTTTTCCCATAGCTCTTGCATTCTAACCTGCCTTGGCTACAAGTGAAGTGGTTTTTTTTGCTATTTTTTTTAACAAACATAGCTTTCTCTTATGAAAATTCTTAATACATGACTTCTTTGATAATTTCAAATTAAAGTAAGCAAGTTCATTTTAAATCAATGTAGGAGAGTCAAACTTAAGTAATTGTTTGAAAACTAAACATACTAATTACACAAAATTCACTTGTAAAAGCATCCAGGTTTTGCATACTGTGATGACCCTGATACTGAGTAGATACTATGAATGGTATTTGATTGCCAATACAGATCTTGAACTTATTTTTAATTCTCTATTTGGTTTTATAAAAAAATTAATCCTACAAATGTCTGATAAAGAGGTACAAAAATCTTTTTGGTATTGGGACTTTTTTTTTACTATTACCATAAACTGTTAAAAGGGTTAAATTTCCGTTTATTGCTTGCAACCCTTTCCCTAAAACTCAGCCTTAAATAGCCCAAGAAATATTTATTGTATCCTCAAGTGAAACTTAAATACCTTTTCTTCTTTTACAATTTCTGAATGACCCAGCAAGGGCTCTAGTAAAGCTTTACTGAACCAAGCTGCTAATAGTTATTTAATGTTGTTCTGTAGCCTGAAAGAATCTCAGTAGATTTTTCCTTTTAATCTCTTTGAATTGCAGGCTCATAAACCTCTCTGATGAGCCTGCCAGTGTTTTCTTAGATCCTGCAGTTGAGACAATGGAGCTGCAGAATCCTTTCACCTCTTGTTGTCAGACAAATCCAATAGATGTCAAAGCCAGGCAGGCTGTGTTTCTGTGAACTAAAATTTGGGTTTCAAGTTATGGTAGGTGATCAGGTCTTCACAGTTTTCCCTGTGTATTCAGGAATATGTTCCAGACAGCATCACTCGGTTCACAGAGTGCCACAGCTCAAGCAGACCTCACATAGGAGTATGCCTCCTCACAGAGTCAGCCCTGGTAACAATACCAGTCTTAAATAACCTTCTTCTCCAACAAGGGAGTGAAAATCAGACACTAGTTTACTTAGAAACACTAATGAGGGAGTCATGGCTGATAATTATGTCAATGAAATAAGGGAGAGTACAAGAAATATCTCAGTCACTAGCACACTCTGTGAAAGTCAGGAGGTTTGTGCTTCGAAGCTCCCCAAACTCATACTGGGCCATGCCTCTGGTTTTACCTTACTGTTAAATCAATTTCTGCCATCTTAAGGTGTATTAGATTGGTTAGTCTATTTCATAGAACCAGAAAAGGAAAAAGCTTTGTTTAACTCTGGAAAATAAGTTTCTCCTGCTTGAACCTGATACACAAATGAATGCAGTATACAAAACTGAGTGACAAGAGCAGTTATGGGATTATGTGCTCAATTTGGAGAGCCAGAGCAATAACTGAAAATCTACATCTTTTGAGATAACCTGCAAAGTTTTTTCAGACTTGAGCATCAGACTGGGAATAATGCTCTCAGTTCAGGCTGGGAATTGTGTCAATTAGGAATTTTGCCTGTTGATTTTTTAAATTACTATTTTATTTTCAAAATCACAATTGCAGTAATGAATTAGAAAAGCTTGCTTTCAATTTTGTTTCCTGGGATTCCTACTGTACTGTTTGGTATAGAAGGTAGACTTTTCTTCAGCCCTTCCCTTCATTCTTTCTTCATTAGAATCATAGAATAGCAGGGTTGGAAGGGACCTTTAGAGATCATCTAGTCCAGCCCCCCTGCAGATCAGGTCGCATAAGAACGTGTCCAGGCGGGTCTTGAAGACCTCCAAGGAAGTAGGCTCCACAACCTCCCTGGGAGGAGAAGGTTTACTTACTCTTCATTACTTTAGTGATTGGACTTGATCTCTTAACGATTGGATCTTGATCTTTACCAATCTAAATGATTCTGTGATTTGTGAGTAACTTTACTTCAAGGAAGTATGATAACCTTATGAATTTGCATCTCACAAGTTCTCCTCATGGCAGCATAGAGTCCATCTGCCCATTTTGTATCTTCTACCAGCAAGACATGACTTAGACTTTGTGGGAAGTTGGGATTACTTGCAAATAGCCTAACATAGCGAATGTGTGAAAGCAGCTAGCAAAGTATTGATGTCTGTCTGTTCTGACTCACTGCTTCCCTGACATCCGAGATCAACTTTAGAAGAGTGGTTGCAGCCAGAGGATGATGTTTGGCAATAAAGAAGGAAATATTCTCTTCTCTGGACAGATAAAGGTTGGAGATGTGCAGTTTTTCTGGGCTGTTACTGGAAGATATAGGAGCAAAATCCCCTATTTTTACTTTTCAGACCAGAGCAGTTACATAGAAGAACCTAAGGACCATGTAGAATGCCTTGCAATCTATTGGATTAGTTAGGCAAATCTCTTGGGAATTAACATAAAATCATCTGGACCTATAACTTTTTCAGAAAGTGCTCAATAATTAGTTCTGGAATAAGGAATGCACTGCCAACTTGCTTTTCATAGAAAGCCATGGCTAACAGTTGATGTTATTAAAGCTATAAAATTTGCTTAAAAACTTACTGATCCAAGAGAAAGAATCCTTGCTTTCTCAACACCACCACAACTTAAACCTTAAATAAGCACTAAGCTCCTGAGTCTTGCCAAACCTATGCCATTTCTGTTTATGTGCTTTTAGGCTTTCAGGCATTTCTGGCTCTTTAAAATACAGCATTTGGGGAGTTGGAGCTTCCAGGTGTCAGGCAGCAGCTGGGAGGTTTTGTCTGTAAGCTGTAAGGGGTTTATGCCCTCTCAGGATTTTTATATTACCTTTTATGGCTTCACTTATATCTCTGATGGCAAAATCTTACATTATCACGTTAAAGAACTTTGTATATCAAATAGGATCGTGTTGGTAAACTGCAAAAAACAATTTGTATTGCAGAGTTTGCATTTGCTAATTTCAGTTGTATTATATACTTCTCATTTTATGCTGCACTCAGTGTTGGAAGTCTAGGGGATCAAATGGCAAGAGACCTCAGGGATGGAGGCCAGAACTGACCTCCTTTCTTTGCTGAGATACTGTCATAAAAAGAGTACTTCTCCTAAAAGACTGTTTCATTTATCCTTTGTTAGGAATATCTTTTTGCAGGAGTCTTGGTGATCTTCTTAGAATTAACACTAAAATTTACTAGGTGCTTATTGTGTGGGGTTTATTTGAGTTCTCCTTTCTAAAGGAGAATGGGCTGCCTAAGAGACAGGCATCACCATCTGTGGAGATACTTAAAACCTGACTGGACGTGGTCCCGGGCAACCTGCTGTAGCTGACCCTGCTTCTGCAGGAGGGTTTGATTTGGTGATCTTGAAACATCCCTTCTGACCTCAACCATTCTGTGATTCTTGTGAATAGTACAGGAAAGCAAACCTTCACAGCTTCAGCTTGTGAAACTGTAGTTACAAACAGGCTTTTAAAAGTGTTTAATTTATATTAAACCAAAACTTTGCCCTTAATTTCACATAATTTGTTTGGAATGTGCAAAAGTACTCATTTCACCAGTGCCTGAATTTTAGTAATACATCTTCACCTTTTACTTCTGGCTACAATAGGACATATTCCAGCTTGTGCTGAGATATGGAAATCTAATGTTTTGGAGAACTGCATTTTTAAGTGATAATGATGTCTAGGTATGACACTCCAGTAGAGACCAGATTGACTGCTCAGTATACAAAGCCATTATTTATCAGGAAGATACAAAGACCTGTATGTTACCAGACTTGAATATGTGTCATGTTTTCTTTATAGAAGATAATCTGACAAAAGAATGGCCACTACATGCACAAATTTGTCTTGAGGATATGTCCTGGAATGAAGGTATGAGTGCCTTACTACTTGTTCCCTGTACTGTTCATTGTCGTTGCAAGTGTTTCCTGTTTTCCCTGCATTTTGTACTATCATGTTGTCTTATTGTAAGTTCTTCGTATTTTATATATTCCTCAGATTTAGCTGGTCTGTTCTCTATGATTACTTGAATTGGAACTTCACTTTCTGTGATGCTTTTGCATTCCTTCATCATCTCCCGCCCTGCCTCTCTTTTGCAGTACCACTTTTCACCTAGCTGTCTTTTTATTGTATGATTAGTCAGATTTATAGACTCTTCCCAAATCTCTCCTGCATCTTCTTGCTCTTTCTGTGATGGTAGAATGCAAGTGTTTTCATACAGATTTTTTTTCACCTTACTGTTACTGCCCACCTTTATATTGCTCTAGTTTTTACCATTGACTTGCTTATCAAATCACAGACTGATTTTTTTTTTTTTACTTCCAATTCTTTTAAACTGTGAGGAGAAAATCTCAGCTACTTTCCTTTCTTCTGTTTTATTTTTGTTTCCTGGGTTAGCAGTCTCTTTTGGAAACTTCCTTGATCTGTCATACTTAAAACTAACAGCCTTTAGTTATTTCTTTTAACATCTGTTTCACCAATGTGCACGTTTTTAATTGTTTGCTTTTTAAAGAGACTCCACTGATGCTGGCTGTTTGGCAGGAGAATGTCACACAGCCACCGAAACATTTTAAAAGTACTGTTACTTTTTGAGCAACAAATGGTAGCACAGGTACTGATATTTATAATCCCGCAGTGGGAGGTCATTTGTTATTAAAAGCAGCTTTGTGAAGAAAGTCCAGAATAAATTCTTGATTCTTTTCAAGCACTAAAGGCTTTTTTGTTTTCTCTTTTGGCAGATGAACAATGCTATACTCTCTCATGTCGCTGTGGTGGGAATTACACTATCTTCAAGAGTGAAACCAAAGACGCGTCTTTGGTTTGTTGTGACACATGTTCACTTGTTATCGAGATCCTTCAATGATTGTTTCAATCAAGCACATTAAGAGTTACAGACTTTTTAAAAAGACTGGACAAAGTTGGGACAGGATCTGCTCAAGAAATGTATGTTAAAGGGGAGCATTACAAGAACAAGTTGAGTCAGGCTTAAGAAAGGAAACGCACCCATTTGCTAACATAGCTCTGCAGACATGGGGCTTGGTGCTTTCTTCCTTCCAGAGCTGAAAAGGTAGTTATTAAAAACCTCCAGAGCAGAACACCAGGTTCTGTACAACTGGAATATATCTCACTACCTAAATGACATTTCTTTCCCAGCACACAACAGAGTAACTTCTTTCATTCTCAGCCACCATCAACTCTACCTTGGGCCCAGCCTTTTAGGTTAAATCCTTTTAAAGCTCAGGTGACAAAATTTAATCAAGAGGCATACATGTGAGAATGCTTTGAAGATAATCAAAGGTGCATTAATGGGAAACTGGAACATATTCTATTTCTATGCTAAATATTTAACTTACTTAAATCCTCACAAGGACTTGAGCCTTGGTAAGAGAGAGCAGACTTGCAAACCTAGCAGGCTTGTTGTCTCGGTACTTGAACTTTTCAGCTTGGAGCAGGAGCACAGTTTGAACTGACTCTCTCCGTCATCTGAACAAAAGTAGTCTTCATTCCTTAGATGAAAACTAACTGGTCTCTGACCCCTCCAGGGCCAAACTAGAGCCAGTATAAGGAAAACCCTACAAAACACATTTAAAGTGACTAGCAGCTCCAGAGCCCCACTGTTCTGTTTTCAGTTCCCATCCCAGCATGCCACACCACTTGCAGAGGCTGCCTGTGGCTCAGGATATATGATGACATAAGAGTGCATTGTGCCTTTTCCATACCTTGGTCAGTCTCTGCTTTCTCATAAATCCAAGCACATCATGTGGATAACCACAAGAGGAAAACGAGAAAGCGGCATATCATTTTTGTTGATGACAGCAGTGTATCATTCCTACTTTCAAGTTAGATGTAATCTCAGAGAGAGACATCTTTGTCAAGTAATACTTGCATTTATTCTAAACAAAAATAGTTCCATTGCTTTTAGTAGAAAATATTATGAAAACTGGTAACAGTCATTTAAATGTTTTAATCATCAAGGAATCTATGGCTATTAGGGCTTGCACGGAGAAATCCAAAGTCATTCAGAGGCCATATCTGTAAAATAAAAGTTACAAGAGATTTTAATTACAACTCAGAAGTTCAGTATTTTCATTTGTTATTGCTGTAATCATTTCATAAACTGCACAGTTTTTAGGTCTTTGGTTGACAGGGTATATGAACTTCTCACCTGTGTGTGTCTTTTCCTATGAGTAATAAATTCTTTCAGAAGGAATCATCATTCCATAGTGGCAAGAGACAACACTAATTTATACACAGCATGCTTTGCTGTGGACAGCCTCCCAAATCACTTTTTTTTTTCAGCCTTGGAAATAAATAGATTCCTAGAAAATATCTTTCAAATTCAAAGCTTTCTAGCTCCCAAAGCCCTTCACTTAAAAGACAACGTGTATCTTTTTGATCCATTTAGGACAAGAAATACCACCACAAACATTCCTTCCCAGGGGCAGTTGTTCTGTGAGGTGTACATCTGTGTTTTCAAGATGGGTATTTCAACTGCAAGCATCAAATCTTGGGGAAAAAAATCTTGGGCTTATAGGTAAGCTTAGACCATACAAATAGATATAAAGGGGTAGAGTGCCTGACACTATCAGGGGGTCTCAACCACAGGTCTCCTCAGAGAAGAGGACTGATATGGAGAAAAAGGAGCACAAATCCATGATTGTCAGGGAATGGTGCTTGCCAGTAAGAAAAAAACCCTTTCTCTCCAGAAATTAACTAAATAACTGTTCATATTCCTGAGTGTTCCCAGGAGTACTTTCCTTTGCACATTCACTAATTACATGTAGGCTAGTCTTGAATGCAAAAAAAAGTAATAGGGAATCAAGGACATTCTTTTACACTCTGTCCCTTGTCTCCCTTGAGTGCCTGTGTCTCTTCAACATATTCTTTCAAAGACAGCACAAGGGGCTCAGCAGAAGAAGGAAAGGAGATAACTGAATGCCCTCTGTGGCTCTAATCCCATAAAAATCTCACAGCTCCTGCTCAAAATGAAGCAACCTAGGTAGAAAAGGATGATGCACTTCCTTGTTATCTCTTAGTTTGATATTTATCTTGTTTATTTTTCCTTAGAATGGGATCTTAAGGAAGGTATACAGTCACCTTCCAGGAACAGCATCTTATTCTTTAACTGAGTTCATGGAACAGCCCTGTGTTTGCTGCATTCTCTGTGTGGAGTGAAAAAGTAATTTTCTCAGTTTGAAAGAGGAAGCACAGTGCCAAGGTCCAATATTTCAAACCCTGTGACTTGTCCCCAGCACTAAAGACAATGACAGGTAAGGATGGGCATAGCAAGATGTAGAAACAATTTATTACTAGTCTGGGATCGTGCACTGCTGGAAGCTCCCTAGACTTGTCTCCATCTGGCCCCTTGCACCACTCTGATAAGTTGCCATCAGTTGGCTCATGCCTTGGCCCTGAGGAAGACAAAAGGATGAGCCATTCCCAGGACTTTGAGCTCTATTGATCTGAAAAAGGCTCAAAGCTCTCTTGTGCAAGTTATCTTAGAAAATACATGTATTTTTGGCATGTGCAGTTAGGGAAGAGTATGAGGAACATCTGCTGATAATACAGAGATACACAGAGGTAACATCTAGTCTCTATATGCATAGTAGCCAGTGAGCTATTTTAAGTTTCACACAAATACACAGAGCTATGAAGCAACACCAGAAGGATATATGTGATCCTGGTTAGAAGCAAAGCTATGGAATTCAAAGCTCTCCAGAAGGCCTGTGCTGGCTATAGGCTGGGTGCCAAGTCATTGTTTGGCCTCAAAGGCAAACGTGAGTGAAAGGGAATAGGAATATCCCATATTATAAATCTGAGATGATGTGAGTAAAGGCCCAGAGAAGTTTCTTAGGCCATTCGCTACAGCACAGCTCTCATTTCAGGCAACTCAAATCACACCTACTGCAACTTTACTTTCTTTCAGTGAAAGTAATCAACTTTGTTTTAAATACAGCTCGACAATTTAGCTTCAAATTCATCTAAGTAATCTTAGTGGTAGAGTGAAAATGATGTTTAATTTAGCCTGTGTGCAGGAAAAAATGTGAGTAAATACTCATGGTTGGAAAGGAGATGGAGCAAACCTTCTCTGTGAAACAAAGACATGCCACTGTGTGTAGCAATTCCCAGGTCCTTTAAAGTTATGACAGAAGTTGACTGTGACTTGTTTGTTAAACTGGCTAGTCCAATTAGCAGCTGTTTCCCCTTGCCCTCTGTGGTTTGGCCTACATAGATCTGATCTGATGGATGGGGGATAAATGGGGCTAACTAGCTCTTTTGAAGATAGGCTCCGTGTCAAAACTAGACCTGTAGTGTAAGTCCAGGGAATGCACAGGATATCTTATCTAGGACAGGATGAAGCATGAATTCTGTCAAAGTGGGACTCCCTGGGCTTTTACTGAATTTGCAGCTACTTTGATTTCAGTGGCCTTTTTAAGGATTGAACAGGGAAGAAAAGGGGCAAATATAATCACAACTGTCATTATTTCTGTAGGGGTTAAAAACCGGTTCATCAACATTGACTGAGAATCTTAGGTCTAAGCTGCAGTCTGTTGCATCTGCTTCTTAAATCCACTTTAAGAACAAGCCACATAAGCTTCTATTCTCAGGGCAGTAAAAGATTTTTCACAGAAGAGAAGCCAAACCTCTAACAGACTACACTGAAAAGCAAATATAGGTTTCTTGGCCAGTGGTCTACTAATTAGCTGCCACCATGCAGACTAGCTGCATTCTGCTGCCTTTCACTGCGATGTTCGACTGCAACATATAATAGCACGATCACTGTATTTTAACATGAATTACCATAAACAACCAAACTATAAACACTCATTTGAAGAACAAACTCATTTTTGCTTTTGTTAGGCACCATATACTTAAATCTCATTAAAATGTTAATAATCACTACTCTATGCACCATCATACAACAACTGCTATAAAATCTGGTTAAATTATTATTTTGATTAAGTGTCATGTGATTGCATACTGTCTTTTTAAACAGTCACTATTCTGGAGTCTTAAAGTACTTCTTCAACACATAATATCTGTGTGTAAGTTGCATTCATTTTACATAGTGTACTGCTTGCTAAATTTAGGGTTCAGTCCTGTCAATCCCTTCATTAAAGGCTCTCAGACATCTTCCTTGTTGGAGTAGAACCTGGACACAAGTTTATTGCTGTAGGGAGGTATTGTGAATAACTATGTCTGTCTAACACACATAGGTTCTTAATATATATGATTTGCTAACAGTCAGTCCCCTTAAAAGAGTGATGGGTTTTCTACACTTGTTCATCACTCAGAAAATTTTTTTCTATCAGATTATCAATACCACGTTCTTGCTCAGAGAGCTCTCAGCATATCAGTATCATCTGTATTTTAGCAGGTAATAATCCAAGCTAAAACCTGGGTCATAACAATAACGCTATTTAGAATCAGTATTTTTAACTCTGGTGCACATGGTAAGGCAAACAGTAGGGAGGGGGACCAAATTGCACTCACTCCATAAACATTAGGGAAGAACACAAAGCAAATGCTATCCAGAAAGAACAGAGGTCAGGCAAAACTTGGTGTTGAGGCTGAGGGGGACACATTATTTGAGGTTTAGTAAGCAATCAGTGATTATGGTCAGTAGCTACAAAGGTATTGAGAAGTCCTAAGTTGTGTTCATAAAAACTGTAAATTAAGTACATAAAACTTTGTTAAATTGGAAAGCTTTGATCTTCCCAAGTGCATGTGATACAGCCGTGCTAAATTATGGGTTTGTGGATGTGTTGCAATATATGGAGAAGGTGGCACCATTTCAAATCTACCTTTCTAAAAGCTAATTGCATAGGTCTGTATTACATACAGCCTTGTTGCTTAGCTTAGACTTTTTATGGAGAGGAAATTGTGTTAGCTTCTTTCTGGTAAATGAGTACATTAATAATGCAGATAATATGGAAATGTAATTTAGTGTAAAATAAAGCAGTAGAACTTTTGAGAGAGAAGGAAACACGGAGGTTTATACAATACAATATCAATGCATAGTGTTAAAATGTGGCAGACAATGACGGTGGCACAGACTTGACTGGTAAGGCTTTTTCACAGACTTAGTTTCAAAAGTGGAAAGGCCAACCTAAGTGTATTAATGTATGTGTGCAAGTCTTAGACAGATAACCTCATTTCCCCTCATTTTGTTGTCTGAACTATGGAACAACACTTCTCAAATTGCAACAACAGCGAAACACAGAACTGCTCTTTTCCAAGATTTTACATATACAGGAATCAAATTAGGGATGGAATGTATATCCATGCAGGGTGTGTATGTTTGTGTTTTTATCAGGTTTGGATTTGCTTGGAAGACAACTCATTCAGTTTTCAGAGGCAGTGACTGCTCAGAGAGTCCTGATCCAAAAACTTGTCCTCTCAAAAAAAAAAAAAACCCAACCTACTGGTGAAATATCTTTTTACAGCAAATGGCTGGTGTGTCCAAGCTTTCTTTTACATTTGTTTTGGCCAGACAGTTAGGGAGGCAAGTTTTAACACCTATCACCCAGGCATTGCAAATGTATTACTGCAGCTGTTTTTAGATACTACAAATATATATATACCTTAAAACAAATGCGTCCTCTTATCAGTCCATAAGGAACAGGTCCATAGCACCTGGAATCTGTAGAATTCCTGAGATTATCACCTTCTAACCAAACATGTCCTTTAGGCACCTATGATTAAGGAAGATTGAAATGTAAAAAGAAAATAGAAGAGGATGGTGGTAAGCATAGGTTGCCTTACAGTATATTTTCTGATTTCTGTGTTCTGTATTTCACGACTGCGTAAGGAACTAATTTTTTTACTGAATCTAGATCTAGAGGAATGAGGAAGAGTACTCCAAAGTATCTCTTCTATCATGTGCTCAAAAACCAATGGTTTGCAACAAAAAATCCAAAATGAAGATGTAAGAGGTTAGACCAATGTGACAGGGTCATTAATTTAATAGACTTCAAAAGAGGTCATTAGGATGTTGACTGAAAATCTGCCCTCCTGTCGCAGTAACAGCATGAACAGGGCAGCCACACACTCATCAACATCCTGGGGCCAGCACCAAGGCTAGACCTGTTAGTAGATTCATGATGAACTAACTGGTAATTGATTGTGACATCAATTACGAATAATCTCATCATTTTATCGGAGTAGGCTTGTCAAAGTTCTAATTAAGATCACAGTTCATTCTATGTGCAGGCAGAATCCACAACACATTATATTGCAATAATGATGATCACAAAACAGCAAATCCCTTTTTATAATTTGAAAATTAATGATGGTGACCTTATACTATATGACAAAGACCTTTCATTGCCTATCTATATTATGCATTGACTATATTGCATACTATGGATTCGTGGCATTCACAGACTGACTCAATGACAAAACAAGAAATACCAACATAGCTGTATTATTTATCTAAAGAAGACTATAAAGCTTTCACATATGAAAAAGTTGCTACTGTAAGTCATAAACTAAGATTTCTGCTTGGAATATAACAACACTAATCCAATTTTAAAAGAACCCAACAAACATTTCAGATATAAATAACCTCTTACAAGTTACCAAATACAATACTTAATAATTATTTTCCTAATCTCTTTATGTTTCTAAAATTCTAAACCAGGCCAGAAATTTGAAGTCAGCAACATGTTCTCAATCTAAATAATTTTTAACGTGGAGTTGAAGTTAACACACATTTTTTTCTACAATCAAATCTGTACTTGAAACATGACCGTGCCCTCAAGTCAAAGAAAAATAATACAGAAACAACATTTAAATAAAAAACAAAGGATTTCAATTGAAATTCAAGGTTTGAACAGTATAAACATTAGTGTTCTAGAAATAAGCCATGTGGACTGTTAGATACAATAGGGAAATAAACTGAGGGACATGGCTTAGTGGTGGTCTTGGCAGTGTGAGGTCAGTGGTTGTACTCAATGATCTTCAAGGTCTTTTCCAGCCAAAATGATTCTATGATTCTATAATAGTCTACATTAGAGAATTCAAGGATTACAGACTAAAAATAAAATACCAAAGTAAAGTAAAGTAAAGTCTGGATGTAAACCATTAAGAATAAAACCAGGTCATCCAGGTAAATGTTTGAGGAAAATGGAGCTGAAGTGTAACTGTTAGAGGTATCTGGCCAGGTAACACTTTATTGGGAACCTTGTCTTTTAATAAGCCTCTGCTTAGTCATGCTCCTGCCTTTACCTGGTACCAGGCCAGGATCTTGGGCTGGATCTTGGGCACGCTACATCAGAGTCTCTTTGATGAGCTGTGGCAAATGTATAAGCTGCAGACATACCATAGTTTGTGTCTAACAGTGGGATAAAGAGATAACTGTCATGAAAAGTATTTGTGAGTCTGTTCATCTGCTCCTAGCACTCCTTCCCTCATATTTCTGAGGTAGCCTGGACAGGTGCTTTAGGCACATATCCCTGCCTCATCATTTTAGAATCGATATCTGGAGCTGTTGACCAGCAATATGTCTAAACCCTTTTGAAAACTACTGGTGCCATCTCCTACCACAATCTCCCGTATAAATGAGTGCCATCTTGCTTGTTTTAAACTGATCTGCTAGTTCTCCCAAGTTCTCCCAGCCCTTCAGCATGGGAATTCCATGTACAACTTGTCTGCCACCTTTGTTATTTTGTAGGCACATCAGATTGCTGGAATGTGCATGAAAGAGCTTTCTCTGGGAACGCCAGTTAGTTTCAGCTAGGTGACTTTGTCTCTCCTAACCAAGCAGCTTTGTAAACCAAATAACCAACCACAAATCAATTAAATAAATCTATCCAGAGTCAAATGACCTGTGTTGAATATAAATCTCACCACATGTGGACATATGTTTTTGATAGGTCTCTCTACTTGAGAATGTACTGACATTCCTATTTTCCTCAGAAATTGAGTGGTATGCAGTCTATGTAGAACGAACAGCAGCAACTGTTTGGTTAACTAGATATTCACCTTCCCTTATTTGCAGTGTACCCTCCGAAAGCGTTCACTGTGTCCACACGAGTTTCTTTTTCAGGCATGTTACAAAGAAAAGCAGCACTCAGACCTTTCTGGTGCAAACTCTCTTGTCCAGCATCTACCAGAATTACAAATCATATATCAAACTCCTGTCATTTTGAAAGATTTTCTTAGCAAATGCATAAAAAAGAGAAGCATGAAATACTACTAGACCACACTTCTAGACCTTTCCATCTGTTTTCTGTGCTCCAAAAATATTAAAAAATAAAGTGGATTTGTCAGCTGGAGCATATCACTCACTGTTTCTAGTACTGCTAAAACTTACTTGTCTAGACAAGGTGCCTACAGTTTGCTTTCTAGATAGAACTTGTGCAATAAGGTATATTCCTATATCTTGAAATTTATCATTTAAAGTAACTCTTAGTTCTTCATGCAAGGGATGATAGGACCCTATACCTCTATATTTGTTGTTATCAGTGCTATCACAATGTGTGGTTCATCTGGAGATAATCACAGAATCACAGAATCTTAAGGATTGGAAGGTACATCAAAAGTCCAACTTCCTTGCCAGAGCAGGAGCACCTAGAGTAGGTCACACAGGTGGCTTTGGAAATGTCTCCAGAGAAGGAGATTCCACAACCCACTTGGGCAGCCTGTTCCAGTGCTCCCTCGCCCTCACAGTGAAGAAGTTTTTCCTTGTGTTTCTTTGGAACCTCTAATGTTCCGTTGCCCCTTGTCCTATCATTGGACATCATTGAGAAGAGCCTGGCTCCATTCTCCTGACATCCGTCTTTTATGTATTTGTAAACATTAATAAGATCATCCCTCACTCTCCTCTAAGATAAAGAGCCCCAGCTCCCTCAGCCTTTCATCATAAGGGAGATGCTCCACACCCTTAAGCAATCTTGTGGCCTTGAGCTGAACTCTCTCAGGCAGGCTCCCTGTCCTTGAATACAGTAGAATACCTTTGTATGGTGCCTGTCCATCATCTAGGCACTTCATTACAACCTAGAATTAAGATAAGCAATAAAAATCACACAAATTACATGAAAACGTAAAATCAAATACCAGTGACAGGCCACAGTCATTCATTTTTTTAAAAAGTGTTGTTTACACCCCTTTGAAATAAAGACAAAAGCCAGAATCCTACAAGGGTTTACACACCAAGCTATCCTAGACCACATCACTGATTTCAGTGGGATTACTCACACTGAATAAAGCTGACTTTGAATACCAACCTTTTGAGAACCAGGACCCAATCTGAAATGCCTCGAAGCTGTGCAAGCACAGTAGCTGGCAATAAGATACATTTTTAACCAAACTAACTCCATCTGAGAAATACAACTGCAATCACAGTTACATTATTCCACACTGAAAGACTGTGACCAATTTAACTTAGGCTGGGCAGCATTTCAGCTCTCCCTTACACATAGGTCAGAGCTAACATGTGAAACTCTCACAAGCCCAGCAACTGAATTTTCACATAACTGCTGAGTCACGTGCAAAACCAGCTAGTTCATGGGAAAACAGGCTGCCTCTGATCGGCTGCCTCAGCATCCCCTGTGCCTCTGGTTTTGTGCCCATTATCTGAGGATTTATTTCCAAGGAACAGCAGTTCTCAGGCAGAACCAGTTATCTGTGGTGCAGCTTATATGCATGAGAATACAGGACACTGATCAGACATATGACTCTTCCCCCTTCTCCCTTCCCAGGCTCCCAAGGCTCTGGTACAGGACTAGATAGAAGAGCAAGATTAGCATTTAGAACAGCTGAGCTTGTAGCAAGGGCTTATTCTGTTTCAGCTCTGAAAATGTAAGCATCTTTCATTGCAACAAACTGGCTAAATTTGCAGGGCTGTTGTCATTTACCTAGTGGCAGACACAGTTCAGGTATTTGATGCATAGTTACTAGCATGAAACATTAATTTACATACATGGGCAGGAAAATCAAAGAGATACATTCTTTTGATTTTTTGACAAGATGCCAGACTTCGTTGAGTAATTTTACTAATTTCATCACCAAGAGATGAGATTCCTGCACTGCATTAACTGGCACACTAGAGAACTAATATACCACAAATAAGACAAACACGTTAAAAGATCTGTCTCAAAATACCCCTGAGTCCAAGTAACTGAAAACAGGCTTTTGTGGTTTCAGTTGGTGAGAGTTTTTTGTTTTGGCTTGTTTGGGGGTTTTTTGTTTGTGATTTTGGACGACCTTGGCAGGGGAGAGGTACTAAACATACAGAAATAGGGGGTTTTAGTAAATAAATGGAGAGTTATGAATCTGTTGAAAACTCTCCTGTTGTAATTCTAAGCAGTCTGGTTTTGTCAAAGAACATCGGCATGCACAATCAGCTGGGAGCAGCTGAAGTTTGAACTTTCATAAGGTCACAGGTATTCACATCACCTCCAGCAATATCAAAGTTTCAAACTTAAGAAGAACTTTAAATCATTCCCGTCTTTTCTTTTCAGTTCAGAGGCTTCCTTCTTGAGCTATGATAAGAACTAATCTCAGTGCTGGACAAAAGAGTCAAGTCTGCAAGTTCTCATCTATCCCTACTAAGGTCTATTTAAGTGCCTCCTACTTTGGTACAAGCAACAAATGTAATTGCTTCATGGCCTGCGGGTGTTCATCTAACAAAAGAAGCTTTTGTGAATAAACCACAGGTGTTACCTTTCTTGATTAAAGTGAAATATGATGAAAGAATCTACTCTATCAAATGACAAATTTACTAAATACTGATTAAATTGCCTTATTTAAGTAAATTGCATCTAGTTAAGATAAAATATACCATGGAAATGCAGGAGTTTGTTTTATCACTCTATATACTACAGTCTCACATAACTATCTCTTAATCCTTGATTTATTAATTCAGAATCAAGAGTGAATAATGCTTAACAGATACTTTTTTAAATTATGCACTTGCTGTAGGCCCCATTTCTGTAGGCTTATGATAAATGTTTTCCATATCACGGCTGCCATGTATATAGAATCCAACAACACTAGTTAATTTATATTTTCAAAGTCAGCACAATCATTTCCATTTCTTTTTTTGAGATGGAAAAAGGTATGAAAAGGTAGTGACCACACTGCAACAGTATAGCAGATCTTCAATCAACATCATCTAAATATCACTAAAAGGCTGAATTTCCTGGAATGGAACACTTCTTAAAAGAGTATAATAGAATTAAATAACCTTAAATTCAAAGTTTAGCATTTTCCTTTCACTTCTTGAACAGTTTAAAGCTGCTTATAAGACATAATGCACTTGGCCTAGTTTGGTTAAATACACATATTGAAAAGAATTGGTCCAGATGTTTACAAGAAGAGATAACAATAAAACACTAAACAGGTTTTTACACAACAATTAAATTAATTGTGATAAAATATTTATACTATTAATTGATTCTCTATATTAATTGGTTGTTTTAATAGGAGATTATTTAAAAGTAAGATAAGAGGACTTGTCTCTTCTGAAGTTTTCAAATTAAATATTAAGCAATCTTAAAATCACAAAACTTTCAATAGCAATTTTAACTCATAACACTATATGAAAACTAAGGTATCTTTACTGAGATTTGAATTTGTATGACATTTTTCACTGTCATGCAAGTATACCACTTGGCTGTTGCTCTTTAATAAAAATTGAGGGCTGTTACAGTAATCTGTCAAAGCATTCATTGGTTATTTGAATATTTGTTTTTTAGCCATTGTTGTTCCTTCTAAACTTTGTGTCATGCAGAAATAGCTACTACTACTCCTGAGCTTGCTTGCTCGGAACTTAAAAGGGTCGATGACTACATCCACTGCTCTATGGGAAAGGTCACAGAATTGTCACATTAATATGCCAGTCAAATGCCAAAAAGACATGCTTTCTCTCATTATTACTTTTTTGGCTGTTGCAAAAGTCTCCAACTGTGTTAAATAATAATCCAAACACTTGCATGCCTTATTCACTTATATAAATATTCTCATTTAATATTCAAATCTAGGACATATTGTTAAATATGCTGATCTGAATCAGCCTAAGAAGTTATATATCCTTTTTTTTTTAAATCAACTTAAATCCTAAGTTGAAATTATTTGCCATCATTCCTTTTCTAGATCTATTATCAGTTAAAATTAAAAACTAAACTAAAATTAAAACTATGAGTGAATATTACAGCCACAAAGAATAATGCACAGATTTTGCACATGCTTTCCACAACTTTTGTCTTTGCATTAAAACAATTACTCTATTTTGAAAACAAAGTTACTTTACTCCATTGAAAAGTTATCAAAGCTTTTTGATTCACTAGTTCTGAAAGTTTCAGATTTTATAGATGTTAATAGGTCAAAACTTCCAAAAACACATCACAGCTACACTTAGGAACTCCTGAGGAAAAAAAAATTAGACTATTTCCATGATTCACCAGTCCAAACTATTATTAGCTTAATTTATTATTTATTTCTTAATTAATCTACCTGGACGTGTTCCTGTGTGACCTGATCTTAAATGGACCTGCTTTAGCAAGGGGCTGGACTAGACAATCTCTAAAGGTCCCTTCCAACCCCTACCATTCTGTGATTCTGTGATTTATGGGAGAAAATATCAATTACAAATCCAGCAAAGGTTACTTAGCAGCTTGCATAGACTTTTCTCACAGCAGTCATTAAGAAGGATTGAACTCTTTCTTCTCCAGAAAACATGATGCAACAGGGTGCCCCTAAAGTACAGGGACAAAAAAGACCGAACAAAAAAAAAACCCTACGACTTCAAACCCCAACTGGAACTTACTGGTTGAAACACAAAACCTGTTACTATCACTGGTATGCCCAGAACAAAGACATACCTGGGCAGAGTGATCTAGCTAATAAGCCTGGTAGCAACAATGGCCAATAGACACTCTGAGAAGAGGTTAAGAAATCCTAAAAGTATCCCCTGTCAGCTCCATCGCTAGTGACCTGCTAATCAGTCTATGGTCTCGGTTCTTTATGATCTCATCATCAGAAACAGTCAGAAGGCCTTTGCTAGTACATACAGAGGAGGAAAAAAATGAAATAGGTCCTTCATTCAGACATGCAGCTGATACAGGCAGACTAAAACTTGTGTTCAGAATCTTCAGTGAGACTTTGAGTAGATGGTTTCATCATCCCAAGCAGTTTCCTAGAAGTTATTACTGAATGTGGAGCAAAAGATAAACAGAACTGTAAAATCATAAAGGTCCAAACTGATCTGATCAGTACAGCCATGACTGTATTCCAGAGAGGAAAAGCATCTAATGTTACAAATTCAGAAATGAGTGATCTTGAAACAATTTTTCCTCAAATCAACGAGATTTCCTTTACGGTTTTCCTGGCTGAACAGAAGTAGGGCAATGTCAGAGCCCGGGCAGTGCTCTCCCTCACCCCAGTGCCACTGACCCACACGCACTGCCCGCTGATACCGCACAGCTGTCACACCTTAATTCACATGGTGGGGATGAACGAACTAATTGAGAAAGATGCAAGAGATCTCAGTGGGAGCTCATTCAGGAGCTGTGTTTATGCTGAGCTTCTCGCTGTTGTCCTGTACCTGTGCTGTGGTATGGGCATACCTGTGGCTAGCCAGCCACCTCCCCAACCACACAGACATGAGGATAAGCTCTGATGAGCAGTCCCAGAGCTATTGTGCCAAGTCACACCACTTGTATGTTCTTGAAATATTAAAAACAGAACTGCAAAGGTAGAAAGACTAATCCAGTTGAGCAGAAAAAAAAACCAACCTGAAAATATTGTGAAGTAGATTGACAAAATTCTGTAGTTGTTTTGACATCAGGATTTTGATTTAAAACTACTTTTCAGAAAATTCAAAATTACATCTGGTCATGAACTATTTCTACTGGGATATAGAGAGACCTGCAAACTACAGGAACATGCCAAATCAGCTCTCCTTTCCCACCAGACATTGGCTATACCTGCTGCTTAAAATTATAAGTGTCTCTTAAGCCTCTAGAACACTAGAGCTAAGGAGAAGAAAGAGTAAGCTATTTTCTGTCTCCTGATCAGCAACTGCTAAAACTTAGAATGCTGAAATACTAAACTAGGAGTGCAAACTAGCTAGTAAGATACTAAGGACAAGGGAAAAAACTAGTGGTTTGGGAGCTTATTTTTAATTGCTGTTTAGGGTATTTTAAAGGGATTATCCAATGGTATTGAGCACTCTGAAGTATTAAACCACTTGTCACTGTCTTACATTGTGCATCCAAAATCAGTAGTACTGTCTGGTGATTGAGATATTGTGTTGTTTACATTATCATTATGTTATTCTTTCTGCCCACGTAATAGTCTTACTGCATTTGACAAGGACCGTTTAAGAGTTAATAGCACCGTGTAAGACCACTTCTCTGATCTGCAAACACAGTAAGATGCGTTATCTTTGGAATTATGTTAGCTCTAGAGCTAACCACAGGATGAAGAGATGCCATCTCCGCAATGGACCTCATTTTAGCACAAGGTAAACATACTTCCCCCCATCAGCTAGTCTCGCAGCATTAGTGGTGTGATTGATTACCAGCAGAGTGTTGCTGAGATATGGATTTGTATCTCAGCTTTTTATCACCATGACTTGCAAAAGGCAGTTCCTTATTTACAGACTCTAGTTGTATTAAGTGACATTATTAGGTACTACTTTTGTTTAAGTGACACAAAGGCTTAGCATATTGGTGGTTTATGACATACAAGCTGTTTTAATCTGACGACTTACCCCTCACTTTTTCAATTTGTAAATAGGAGCTGCAGCAGAACAACATATGGTACTAAAGAAATTAAAGCTAAAGTAAATGGCATTAAAACAAATTCAAATATAGGATACTCAATCTGAATTATAAACATGAATGTGTGTTAAGATTTTTAGAAACAGAAAGTAAAAACTTAAATGTGGAGATTAACCTTTCGGTGGGGTTTTTTTAAGACTATTTCAGGACTTTACTGTGATTGAGTAATTTCCCTGAGTAACCCACATAGACCATGGAGTTAAATGAATTAATCAGTAAAGATATTTTTTAGTAATTAAAACTAAGTCCAAATACTACTTTAATAAAAATTAGATTGTTTACCTTCATACCTTCTTTGCACATTGTTTCTCATACGGTGAAAATGTGTTACACATCCTTCAATGTTTATTACAGTAAAAATACTTTTGCTTAGATCTATAAAGACCACTGTTGAGCACAAAACCGAAAGAGCCCAGCAAAACTGCCAGCCTAGTGCTCATATTCCGTACCATCAATATAAAGGCAATGAAAATGGCAGAAATTGTGTTGCTGGACATTCATGTGAGTTCCTCAGTGTTTCCAGGAAAGCTGACATCCCAGAAAGTACAAATCCATCCTGAACTTCCTTTTCAGCACTAAGGCAAATGAGCAACAAAATGCACAAAGAAACTCAGTTTGCATCTTCTGGAAGCATACACCAAATGTGGGGTTCTATTTTGTGTCGTTCTGCTCTGAGAAATTAATATTTCTCCTAAACTACTGCTCTCACAGGAGGTGGAAGGTCCCTTCAACGCAGTAAGAAAGGTGGATTGGGGTTCTTGGGTTTGTTTCCTTATTTTCATTTTTTCCTTCATTAAATGGTAACTCAGTTTAATTTATGGAAAAACAAAATGCTCTGTCCTCCTCTTCAAAATGTAACAGAGACTAAGTTCCTTCTTTCTGTCCACGAGTGACAGAGGTATAAACAGAAGCTCCAGTGGAACTGACACTTGATCGAAAGGGCAGATTAAAGGAAGGTGTCTGAAATGTCTTGCCTCAACACTTGAGTGGAAGGAACAACTCAGTCCCTCAGAACAAGGTATGACTCTTATCCTTGCTTTCTGATCCAACATCTCAACTAAATCCAGACACTAAATGTAGACACAACGTTGACAAGAATTTTGCCACTGATGTTAGTGAGGACAGAAACCTTTTCTGCTGCTTCATACATTTCTATGAAGCAGCAGTACCTGAAGGCATATTGGTGAAGTTGGCTGTCTTCATGGCAGTTAAACACTTGAAGGGTTTACCTATCACAAACTGTAGCTGGCTGCAGAGTGTTCCGTAAAATCCTCTACCATCATAGCACAAGACTTTAGCTACGGGCCAAATGCTCATTCTTCTTGTTCTAATTGTGAGGATGAAGTGGATATGAAAAGGCATCAGAATCTTTCTTTTGAGATTGAAAACACCTGTGCAAAATCTGGTGTCTCCACAAGGTGCTGAACAGGGGTAATGGTCAAATATGTTTTTGGGGAAAAAAAACCCTAACATTTTCCTGTGATGCATGACAGCCTAAAAAGTTTTTCTGAAACATTTTGTCACAAATCTGTCTGAATTTCTGCTGAGTCTATCTGCATAAAAACAACTGAGCATTAAGAATATTTTTTTCTTTGTTATATCATCCTGTTACCTGACTTTTGAATCAAGTTAGGAAAAATACTGCTTTTCCAACTATACTCAGAAAAACTGAAATACTGTTACACTGAAATACAGAGATACACTAAAGCACATTCTTGAAAGCAAAATCCTCAGACCTATTGCAGAGACAACATTTTCAGTTCTTGGTGTTTAAAATACAGAAACAATTTTGCCTTAAGCCCTTGAGTCTGCCATCTGTACTGCACTTTATGCAGAGAAATTTAAAGTATTCTCCCAGGGAAGACCTAGGCAAAGGACAGAGAAAAAACATCATCTGCCTGCATTTCCTACAGAGACCAAAGACACTCAGAAAGACAGCTTCCCATAAACAGTTTACAAATCACAACACCTTACTGTACATATACAAGAAGAATTATTTATGAATGTCATACTTTGTGATTTATGATGACACTGTACAATTGCAAATCCTTTATAGAATACCAGGCCTATTTAAGTAATCATTAATTTACAAAGCAAGAAACTAATACTTACATAGCTGTGACTCTTAAGGAAATCTGAAGGGTTGCTTGTGCAGACTTTATCCCCTTCCAAGCCAATTACTCTTTTACAGATATTTGATTTGGGGTCATTTGGGCTTTTCACAATTACAATATCTCCTCTGAGAGGAAAAAAATAGAAACAAAAACAAACAGAAGAACTCTAAGTACAAACTGCTTGGCTGAATATATGTTTATCAATGTGTATACTCCAAAAACATTCACGTACACTAAAAAAAACTTCCTTCTCCTGAAAAGTCTTGACTACAATTTTAGTTTCTTCAGTGTTCACACACAAGTATATTTGGAGAGTTTCTTTTTTATTTAGATCATTTATGAAATATTTTAATAGCCAATGCTCTGACAAAATCAATGCCATTTTACTGATCTTGTTGCTCCTTAAACGTGGAACAGAACAGTTTCTGTGTTCCTAAACATTATTGACCAAATGGTATTCTTCCAATGCAACTTCAAATGTCCAATCTGAGTTTGTAGGACCTGTATTACTTTTGCCTCCTGATTATACATTATATATACATTAGATTGTGCAGTGAAACAGATCACAACAGAACAGGTGAAGGCTGTGAGCCTACTGTGCTTTACAACACAGTCATTAAGTGACATTTGATAAACAGTACTTATACGATTTGGTTATCTTCTTAACTACCCATCTGAGCACAGCAATACCTACAGCCTGGTTTTCAAGTAAGACAGAACTGCTTTGACAGGAGAAGTTACAGTCACACCATACACGTGTGTTAAAGAAGAAGACAAAAAAAAATAGAGGACTTTTTTTTCCATTTTTTGGCCAAAGTTGTAGAAGCAACACAGACCATATCCTGAACAAATTCTGACAAGGTGTTTGATGGGCTGGATGTGCTCATAAAGTTACTCCATCAGACAGAGAGGAGATTTTTGAAAAATTTTGAAGCAGAAGAATGTATAACAAATAAGGGATGAATAGAAGTGATTATTGACAAGCTCTGGCAAATGGAGTGCAAAAATCTAGTCCCAACAAAGGAGCATACTTTCGAATGCAATAAAAGTGGCGGCTAAGGTTCTCCGAAAAGACAATATCAGAATTTTGAATGGTTGGTTCCATTGAAGGTCCAGAACACTGCAAATCAAAAATAAATGAGAAAAAAAATTACTATTTCCGATTATTTTATCTAAAATACATTAATATTCACATTATTTGCTAATAAATTAGAAAAGGTGTAATGTAAAGAACAACTCCAAGTGAACTCAAGGGAACATGGGGTACCTTAAAAGGCGCAGACAGCTTCCAGAGCCTCTAACTCTGTTGCTGCACCAGAGTGCTCCTGAGTTGTACTAGGTACTCTGAGACCTACAAATTCATTTAAGCACCTAATCTGCAGGAAACTGAGAGCAGCACTCAAAGCTCTGACAGCTATTCCATTCTTTAGCCTCTGTGAAAGAGAATTGTCATGGAAGCTGCAAGAGCAGCTCACAGCCAAGCTCTACTATGCCCAGGAGTGGGGGGGTGGGAGTGGGGGGGGGCGTATAAAACATATAGAATCCTGCACACTGTTGGAAACATGAGCATTTCCTATGGCATTATTAGTTACTCCAGTCTTTCTGGAAGAATGTTCTCTCTGCAAAATGCTTAAGATCAGTACCTCATTTGCTTCAGTGATGCCTCAAGCAATAACTCAGCAAAAAATACAAGTGCGTAAAGTAGAAGTAAATTGCAAAAAGGCTGGACCCGCCCCCCAAAAAATAGGCATTTACTAAACATAGTTTGAGAAAGCTTTAAAGCAAATGAAGAAACCTGAACTAGGGGCATTAACGCATACAACAATTTCAGTATTACAGTTTTATTTTCTTTTAAATGTCATGAAAATGAAAAGTTACCACAACAATTCCTCCAAGGTACTCAAAGGCACAATGTGCTATGCAGCCATATTGCACAGTATACCCAAGAAATCGAAAGGTTTTTCCTAGGACATTGCGAATCATGGCACAGTGTTACGTCGTTCAGCTGGCTCTAGTCTACAGTAAAACAGAAGAGTATCATTCATTTGATAACAAACAACCTGACATTTACAAAACTATCTTTTGTATCTAATAACTGATGGAAGATAGTCAAAGAAAAACAAACAAACTGACTGTAAACAACAAAAGAAATCAGATATATCTGAGGAGATTAATCTAGTTTAAACTCAAATGCCATCTTTTTAATTTCCTACACAGATCCTTCCACACGTACAATCAGTGGACCCCTCCCAAGAATAAGATTCGGTTGAGTAGGAACTAAAACAAACTTTGCCAAACTAGAGAAATTAACAGAAGAGAATGGTGTCAGTGGTCTCCATTTACTCAGCTGGGCTTCTTTTAGTCAGACAGCAGATAGGCTTACCTGCCACATCTAAACATCTACAACAGTTATGAGAGCATTTTTCCTTCCACAAGAATCTGGATAGCTGTAATCCTGCCTTTAAATGCAAGCTTTGACTTCCTGACCAGACAATGTATTATAACTTAGTTGCAGTTATTTATTAAATAACTCTTGATAGAATTGTTTTCATCATGTGAAGACAGTGCAACTTAAATCACTGTTTTTCTTCAAGCACTGCTATTTAAAACTGAAAGTCAACAGCAAAACAGAGAAGCAGCAAACCATTGGAAGTGAAGATAGTTCACAGCTGAAATTACACTTACAGAAGACTGGTGTAACCTTGTAGTCAACCAAAATTTTTAAGAGACCTGACAATCAATCAAATGAAAAAAGCCTTGAAGAACTAGACACAATTAAGGATAACTGAGTCCTGAATGGTTTGCCTAAGAGTGACTCTACTAGAAAAAGAATACAGTTGTTGACAGGAATTCTGGAGGTCTTGGAGAGCTTTCCTTCTACTAGACTTCCATTACCAAAACACTTGCATATAAAAATAAGGCATTTGGTCTTTCTGTTCTCAGCTGCAGTACTGTGGTGTAAGTTCTGCAGCACACAAGACACCAAGTATCTTCTGACCCCCTCCCCCAAGTGTTTACATGAAATTCTGATGATTAGATATAACTCCTGCAATGCTAATCTAGCCAAGATGCTCCCTTAACCCAAACTTCAAGAGATACAGATATATTTATCTTAAGGAGGTAGAAAACATCTATATTGAAGTAACAGAAGCAAAGTTTTGCATTCTGCAAGAAACCTGTCCTCCTGAAATGTAGTATCAGCTTTATCATGAACTAAAACCACAGCAGTTTCCTTCATTTACTGAGATGGGTCAATACTGCTTGCTAAACAAATACAGCAAGTTAAAAAGAAAATACAAGAAAGATGCTCTGTGTACAATATGCCCTACTTAATAATGAAGTACAGACCACCCCTTCTGTAGTTCATGACATTTTGCTAAAAGCAGGTATTTAAAAGTGCATAGCTTTACTTGCACAACTCTCTCTAAAAGTTAATGGGAATTTTGCCTGAATACAGCCAACAGTAGCTTTTGTTCTTTGCACTGATAGTTTATTTATAAAGAAAAGACAACAACCATTCTTGGGCGAAAATGTTTCTACTGAGCTCATTTCCTTTTAAAAAGATGTTTTATGTTAAAAAAATATCATTACATCTCCAGAATAAATTCACTTAAACCAGTCTGTCATTCACTGTGCTTAGTATTAGCCAACAAGTTTCACAGTAACGACCCAATATACAAGTCTTGAATTGTTTCATTAGCATGTGCAGTGCCCAGCATACTGCAGGATACCCTGTAGAAACAGCTTCTTTATAAGCAAAATGCACTTTCAGCACAAATTATTCTGGAAAGCAAGAAAAACAGATTGCTTTTCTCAACCTACCACATGATGAAAAGCATGGAGCAACTCCTTTCTCTCAGGGCTAGAACCACTGTGAGCCCAGAAATGTTACAGGTGATAAAAATGGAGTGACAGCAGAACGATCTGAGTTGCACAACTAGTACGTACTAATGACCACAACTGTCTTTTCAGGGAAATCCATCATCAATACATCCTAACAGCACCTGCTAGAAAAGCAGCTTCAAATTGCTTCTCACCTGAGGCAGACAGAAAAATACTGCCCAACCATCCATACTATTCAGAAACCTTACATCAACGCATTAAACATAGAATTCAGGCATTTCTGGCTATTGGAGGTAAAAAGGATTTGTGAATATACTGCACTACATTGACCAAAGGAGGTAGATATTGTTGATTGCACCAAAGGAAATGGTAACAACAGACTCACTATGAGAGAATGTAAAGCAGTCATCAGGCTATCACTTTTTCATTTATTATTACGAAACTACAGACAAGTGCTGAATGTTTCTGAAAATAAGTTTCAAACTGATTGCAGCTGGTTTCCTGTTAACCTCTGGATTACACTACTTCCCAATACTTAGACTGAACACCTTCATTTCTCTCTGATGTCTCTGAGTCAACTCTGAATGAGGATACTTGTATATTTTTCAATGAAACCATGGGGTTCAGAGGACACTTCACCAACTGCCAGAGCTGTCATGGTATAAAACTAACCTTGAGGACAGAACATCAATAAAAAGGTCTCAACTTTTTTCTCCCTATTCTCTTCAGATAAATTCTTAACAGCTGACACATGGACTTCACAAGTCCCAGTTTATAAATGGCATTATAAAATGTTTTTTTAAACATTTAGGCTTATACATTTATGATTATGAAAAAAAATCTTTAGTTCTTATGTAAGACTTCTTATTGCCATGCAACAAAGTTCATTTTGAATTCAGGCATGTATACACACACACACACGTACATCATAAATAATCTGAACCTAACAAAGTAAATTCAGAGTATTGGGGAGGCATTTTTAACATTAAGGTCAATCTTCCAACATCTAACCTTCATTCCAAATTAACTACAATCCTGAAAGGTGCCACGTACTTTTAAAAAGCAACTTCTAGTTTGTGAGTCCAGTCAAAAAAAAAAAAAAAAGACCAAACAACAAAACTCTAGTTTATTTTCAGAAAGCCCCACAGAATATTTATCTTCCAATTGCTACAGCTCAAGCATCAGGAAAATGTAATTGTTTCCTCAGTACATTTTTTAAACCATGCCATCCTTTTAATCACAAGAAGGAAAACGGATGAACATTTTTCACTATCACACAATTAATTCTGATACCAAGTGCTGTCAGCAGGCAACTCCACCAGATACAGCATAAGACCATTAAGCACAATAAAACAAATTATTTAAGTCACAGGCTCCTTGAAAACTTAATGGATCTGTTGTATAAACATCCTTATCATAGAACTAACAGCGTATAACCTGTTGTAATTACTTCCAGGTACTACCTACTATCATATAGTAGGGAGCTTAAAATTTTATAGAGAAATAGATATTGTTTTTATTCCAAACATAGACATTGATTAAAAAAGGTTACACATCCNCTATGTAGTATCAGCTTTATCATGAACTAAAACCACAGCAGTTTCCTTCATTTACTGAGATGGGTCAATACTGCTTGCTAAACAAATACAGCAAGTTAAAAAGAAAATACAAGAAAGATGCGCTGTGTACAATATGCCCTACTTAATAATGAAGTACAGACCACCCCTTCTGTAGTTCATGACATTTTGCTAAAAGCAGGTATTTAAAAGTGCATAGCTTTACTTGCACAACTCTCTCTAAAAGTTAATGGGAATTTTGCCTGAATACAGCCAACAGTAGCTTTTGTTCTTTGCACTGATAGTTTATTTATAAAGAGAAGACAACAACCATTCTTGGGGGAAAATGTTTCTACTGAGCTCATTTCCTTTTAAAAAGATGTTTTATGTTAAAAAAATATCATTACATCTCCAGAATAAATTCACTTAAACCAGTCTGTCGTTCACTGTGCTTAGTACTAGCCAACAAGTTTCAAAGTAATGACCCAATATACAACACAAGAGAGACAAGTCTTGAATTGTTTCATTAGCATGTGCAGTGCCCAGCATACTGCAGGATACCCTGTAGAAACAGCTTCTTTATAAGCAAAATGCACTTTCAGCACAAATTATTCTGGAAAGCAAGAAAAACAGATTGCTTTTCTCAACCTACCACATGATGAAAAGCATGGAGCAACTCCTTTCTCTCAGGGCTAGAACCACTGTGAGCCCAGAAATGTTACAGGTGATAAAAATGGAGTGACAGCAGAACGATCTGAGTTGCACAACTAGTACGTACTAATGACCACAACTGTCTTTTCAGGGAAATCCATCATCAATACATCCTAACAGCACCTGCTAGAAAAGCAGCTTCAAATTGCTTCTCACCTGAGGCAGACAGAAAAATACTGCCCAACCATCCATACTATTCAGAAACCTTACATCAACGCATTAAACATAGAATTCAGGCATTTCTGGCTATTGGAGGTAAAAAGGATTTGTGAATATACTGCACTACATTGACCAAAGGAGGTAGATATTGTTGATTGCACCAAAGGAAATGGTAACAACAGACTCACTATGAGAGAATGTAAAGCAGTCATCAGGCTATCACTTTTTCATTTATTATTACGAAACTACAGACAAGTGCTGAATGTTTCTGAAAATAAGTTTCAAACTGATTGCAGCTGGTTTCCTGTTAACCTCTGGATTACACTACTTCCCAATACTTAGACTGAACACCTTCATTTCTCTCTGATGTCTCTGAGTCAACTCTGAATGAGGATACTTGTATATTTTTCAATGAAACCATGGGGTTCAGAGGACACTTCACCAACTGCCAGAGCTGTCATGGTATAAAACTAACCTTGAGGACAGAACATCAATAAAAAGGTCTCAACTTTTTTCTCCCTATTCTCTTCAGATAAATTCTTAACAGCTGACACATGGACTTCACAAGTCCCAGTTTATAAATGGCATTATAAAATGTTTTTTTAAACATTTAGGCTTATACATTTATGATTATGAAAAAAAATCTTTAGTTCTTATGTAAGACTTCTTATTGCCATGCAACAAAGTTCATTTTGAATTCAGGCATGTATACACACACACACACGTACATCATAAATAATCTGAACCTAACAAAGTAAATTCAGAGTATTGGGGAGGCATTTTTAACATTAAGGTCAATCTTCCAACATCTAACCTTCATTCCAAATTAACTACAATCCTGAAAGGTGCCACGTACTTTTAAAAAGCAACTTCTAGTTTGTGAGTCCAGTCAAAAAAAAAAAAAAAAGACCAAACAACAAAACTCTAGTTTATTTTCAGAAAGCCCCACAGAATATTTATCTTCCAATTGCTACAGCTCAAGCATCAGGAAAATGTAATTGTTTCCTCAGTACATTTTTTAAACCATGCCATCCTTTTAATCACAAGAAGGAAAACGGATGAACATTTTTCACTATCACACAATTAATTCTGATACCAAGTGCTGTCAGCAGGCAACTCCACCAGATACAGCATAAGACCATTAAGCACAATAAAACAAATTATTTAAGTCACAGGCTCCTTGAAAACTTAATGGATCTGTTGTATAAACATCCTTATCATAGAACTAACAGCGTATAACCTGTTGTAATTACTTCCAGGTACTACCTACTATCATATAGTAGGGAGCTTAAAATTTTATAGAGAAATAGATATTGTTTTTATTCCAAACATAGACATTGATTAAAAAAGGTTACACATCCATATTTATCACATAGAATGCAATTTGTTTATTTTACAAGAACTATATAGTCTAGGCCCTGCAGCAAATAAAATGCAAAATGTAATTACTATTATCTTCTGTTCTTTTTCCTTACGTAGCCTATGCCTTCATCATTTCGGGTTTTTTGTTTGTTTGTTTATAAAATTAATCACAGCTAGCAGGGTGGAAATCACTTTGAGGCTCATGAATGACATCCAAGAGATGGGAAAGGATTAGTTCTCAGTTGCTGCCAGTTATAGCGCCAGGTGGCTTTTTCTGCAGTGAAGGTGTTACCGATAATCCCATTACATTGGTACTAAATCTTGCAGACATCAAAATTATCACCAAGGTTCCTTTTCATCCCATCCTTTCCAAATGACTGGAAGTCGCTTCACCTGAAAGAAGTCAAATCCACATGCAGCTGCTGTTTTAGCAGCCAGCAGACTCCCTGAGAATGCCAATCGTGATCCAATTTCGCTGTGCTGGTGGCCCCCTATTCCCTGTCCAATAATACATCTGTTAAAAAATCCTACAGCTACAAATCAAGTTTAATCCTACCAGGGACCTCATGTTGGTCTTGTCTTCCAAAAAGGCAGCAGGTTTTGCCGTCTATCTCTGCTAGTGTCTGGGGAATACTCTTTAAATCCCAGCCCTACTTAGAAGAATAAGCTAAGGATCACAAAACATGACCTCAAAAACCCTGATATGACTATATTCTGACCCAGAGGCATTCATTCTAGGTGAAGATTAGAACTTTGCATAATAAGATTACACAGCAAGTGAATGATATCAAGGGACTATCCATATGCAGCCGCCTGGTTTTCTATAGACAGCCTGTGCTCTGCAATATGCAGTGCAGACGAAACAGAGCTTGGTCTCTCTAGCTGAAATAAAATAGATTCACATAAATTAGTTGGCCATTTCCAGATTCCTAAATCCCCTATTACATCTTTTATTGACAGCTCCTGTGAGGATAGCACAAATGGTATTCTCTTTGTATTCTTTGCTTCTGTAACAATCACACTCCAAGGGAAATGTACGTAGGTTGTCTAGAAATTAACATCTTGTTTGCTGTAATCTTGGATTACAATTAACTGTGTACATAATAAAATTAGGAAATCAATGTGCAGATTTATCATTTCCAGATAAACTGTCTTACACAATACCACGGTTAACATATGGTGCCAAAATTTTAAATACAGGAAAATCGAAGTCACGGCCAATGAAAGTGTGGCTAAACAAGTTATTGGACTTGACATTAAATAGATTTTTCACTATAATAATAAACTTGCAGTCATGTTTGCTTTATGCAGTGCTTCCTAATTCTTCATTTTCACTAATATTTAGCTAAGGAAAAAACTGACAAACTATCAATAGCAGAAACTCTTCACTTAACACTCTCCACTTCTAACCACACCTTTCTTCACACAAGATAATCCCAACTTGTACCATCGCTTTCCCAAAGGGTTACTCCAAGATTTTTACTTGAAAAAAAATCCAAAAGCCCCAAACCAAAGAAAGCACTGCACGCTAATTAGGCTACTGAAATATTTATAGTTTGTTATTTATATCTATCTATTCTTTCCACTATTTTATATTAACTATATAATAACTGTTAATCATATTAAACTATTCTTTTCAAACTTCTGCATGAAATGAATGTTACAGGTGCTAGAATAGTGAAGGGTGTATATTATGTTTATTTGGAAAGATTCTTCCCATATCAGATACATAATTTAATATAAAATGATTTAAATATTCTAATTATAATCTAAGGATTCCAAGCATCTAAAGCAAAGCAAGGGGTCAAGCAGAACTTGATTTGTACTTCTAGCTGTTTTCTGCCTCCAAAAGAAACAGTGATTCAACCTGGCAAATCTGAAAAAGCTTGATGATATTGTGGAAGAGAAGATTATTTTGCCACATTATGTCTACGCAGCACTGACAGTTTGTCTGCAGCAAGTGCTCCTTTATCTGCTGATCTCAAACTGAGGAGGAGCTCAATCCCATAAACATAAATTCACATAACACAATCCTCTGGTGTTAAACAACTGGAGATTACTTACATAAGAATGAGCAAGTTTTCAAAACAGATTTCAAGTAGTTCTCCCTGGTTTTATTTACCTTTTGGAAGAAACTCTTAACAATCCCACAACCCTGTATACAGCACTATATTAATGGTCAGATGCATTCCAAGTCTTCTGTCTTCCTCTGCAGCTCTATAGACTCATCTTTGCTAAACAGTGAAATCCAAATAGCTGAGCAAAGGCATTGTCGTATGTGGCAAATTTGAGTCTCTAAGGGATGATGAAATAGTAACCCTTCACAGTTTCCTGTAACACTGTCAAAGTTCCAAAGGCCTGACGGACAGTAGTCACTTTCCTGGTGACTGAGAAAAATACACCGTGTATACATGACAAAAAGGGTCAAATAAATCTATGTAGCTCAGAACAGAGTCATCTTAAATTTCCAAAAATACACTTTCTTGAGATATTGACATGTAAACATTTAAATTTAATTGTAATGAAGACAAAGAGTTACAAGTCCAGTTTTGGCATTAGGCACTTAAAATCTATAACCCTACAGTAACTAAAATTGTTCATGGCCTTCATATCACCAGCATTTCCCAGTGCTGATGCATCTTCTTGAAATACACAGCTATTCTTGGAAATACTACTAAAAGCAGTGAATAGAAGAAGGATAAATAATTCCTCTATGCACTGACAGGTAAACAGATTGTTTACTTAAAGTATTTGTCATTACAAAAAGGATTGTTTGCTGGTAAAAAGCCAACACCACCACCTCCCGTTGCCAAAAAACCTCCATACCACCCCAAAACTTCTCCACATCACAGTAACCTATATTTATACACCATCATCAAGACTCTTTAGAAAGAAATACAAAAGTCTTTATCTTGATAATCTTCAGTGTTAGTCTGTTAGAGTGTCATCATTGAAGATTACTCCATAATGGTTTATAAACACAGAAGTCACACACAATGAAATCTTACACAGAGTAAATCAAACCTATATTAAACATTTGAAAAATACAAGAACAACAAACATGACTAGTTTTAGCACTATCAGAAAATATAACAATAGTAACAATGAATCTTCCTGTGCGTTCATCAATGCTTCCCAGATATGAGCATCACCTTCTAATGAAATATCTTATGCATACTCTGCGTTCAAAATGTTTAAGAAACAGAAGAAAGGAAACAGACAAAAATGAGCTCAGTATTTCCAAGTTACCAGAACAGAAGCAAAATGCAGATGAAGTGCTTGTCATTGCTATTACTCTACAAGAATTTACAGCCTTCTCAAATTGTTCCTTGTTACGAAGTTCTAAATACACACATGTACATGGATTCAACTACGTATTTTTCCATAGCACAAATTGTATGTCATGTGCGTTTATGCTGTAAAAATAAACTATAATCAGTACTTTTTCCTCACTGCTCAATAAAAGTTTATTAGCTGTTTCTGAGCCGGTTTATGTATAAAATACAAGTTCTGTAAGTTCTTCTCCACTTACAGATACAAGTATTAAAAAAGTTCCAAACATCAATAGATGAGTGCAATGATATTCAATCTAAGTTAATCCCCAGACATCCAAATCCATGAATAAAAATTCATCAGTTTTAAATACACTGAGCCTATTAAGCAAGAACAAAAGCATATGCACAAAAGAGCTTTTAATATATTTCAAAGCCCACAAGAGCCATGGTCTCATTAAAATTATAAATTACACAAACATGGAATAAAGATTCAAACTGCAGTGCAGCTAAGCAGATTACAGAAAACCCCGCGTTCCATATGATAACACACCATGGCCCTCCCAGATGGGGGCTTGGAACAAAAAGGCCATCACTGCAGCTAGGGAAAACCTCCTTGTGATCTCTGGTTGCTGTTCAGCAGATGACAGCCAAATAACATGTTGATTATTCTGTTTGTGCTGCTAAGCTTGTAAGATGGAATAAAAGCGATATGATCTACTGTGAACTCAATGCTAATGTGTTGCTCCACTCATAAATAATATACTGAATTTATTCTGAAACTATCTTTTTATCCAGGTTCCAGGTTTTAAATGCATGAACTAAAATAAAAAGACAGCATAAACTATTATTTAATTTGATGGTTAGAGTAAAAGATACAGCTGACAATAGTGAGAAAACCGATTACTTAGTGAATCAAATAAGTCGAGATGCCTCCTTCAAATTTAGCAAATGATTATATGCCAAGGTGCAAGATGCTGAGCACACCCCAGCCCCACACTGATACCAGACTGCCAAAACAGACCTGTGGGGCTTATTTTACTAAAAACACTCCAAATCCAAAAGTCAAATGAGGATACAAGTACTTAGAACAGAAAAACAGTAGAAAAGCAATCATTGTATAGCTTCACTAATATTGTGTCTCCCTGACTGAATTGCCTTCTTAAAAACTAAGTTTTTAGTAAGTCATCAGGTTTTATTTCACCTAAGTTTCCCTTCTTCCAAAAGCACACAATTTGTCTTGCCCTTTTTTCCCCACGGTATTATTAGTGAATTAGTGAAACTCTCATTTATGCTAGTATCCACCACCTTATGTCTGACATACTTACAACAGTAAAAGTTATTCTGCCATTACCAGTTACAGTATTGTTATCCCTATGGTCTTAATGATACTTCAGCTTCTCTCAAGCTTAATATTTAAAGTTATTTTTATTCATCTTACATGATCTGAAATACAAAATGTGAAATAGTACCTGGGAGAAAAAAGTGGTAGCAGCCACATAACCCAAGCAAATTCTTATGTTACATTTCTGTTTCTACAACCATAGTTTTCTTCATCTTCTTATGAAATTCGTATAATAAAAAGGTTTCAACAATAAAACAAACTTCTTGGACTAGATGGTCTCAAGAGGTCCCTTCCAACCCTAATAATACTATGACTCTCCAGCTACCATCGTAGTGCTAAGATCTAAGGTAGGAAAAATTAACTCAATTCAACAAAAAATTCAGTGCATTACTGGATAGGTAACATGAGAACCACGAAGGTGATTCTCAAACACTGAAGCACAAGGGAACTAGTTTGCTTGTAGCCCTGTTCCTACATGTGTGCTCCTGAAAAGGGCTTTCAGCAAATACAGGTTTTACAATGGAATTGGCAGGCTCAGTAAAGGAGGTGGAAGAAGCTGAATCCATTGAGATAAAGAATACTGGAAGTGAGCTAAAATATAGCCTGGCTACAAAAAACAAAACAAAAAGTCAAAATGTTCTGCTTTTTTAATCACAATATTATTCCAAATTTGGAACAACAGAAGTTTTCTTTTTATATTTAATGTTTTACTAGATTACTTGTGCTTTACCTAACTGAAAAATCTAGATTTTAATTCTTGCCTATTTAGAGTCAAAAATTCCATTTTTCTTCATCTCTTGATGACCTAATTGGTTTGCCATTCTAAACAAATTCTTACAACAGTCGTATCTTTTGAAAAGCAAGACTTCCATTCGTGCTCAGAAAAGGCATAATTACACAGCTCTACAGAATTATTTACTGCAGCACACCTTGGTTCATCCCCCACTCCATGAATAGTCATGATGCTGTAACAATAGATGGAAGTCTATCAAATATATCTGAATGTTCCTATAACTCTGCAGTATCTTCAATGCAATATGGGCAATCAGATACAACTGGAAGACAAAAATGAAGCCTCAACATATCAAAGCATTTAAATTATGTTTTTCCAGTTGAACTACAAAGTTTACTCTTCACCTCTTCCACTGACGTGCTGAAGTGACACTTTTATTCTTTGAGGTCAAACATTTTGATTCAAAATTAAATAGAATTATGGCTAGAATCTTAACTTCTAATTTTTAATCTTGAAGTAAACAGAAATGGAACCCAAGATAGAAAATACTACAGAATATCACACATCATAATACAAATCATACTCCTTTCTAGTTGTTGATTGGTTCCCCTTCCATTGTTTTCAGTCTCATTTACGAGTATTTTTTAATTACTATGATTTTTTTTAAGTCCTCTTTTTATCGTAAACAGAAGGAAAATAATCTCTATGAAATACACCACTCATCTGCATGATGCTTATTGAGACAGTACATTCAATTTACACATTATTTTCAATATTATTGTTTTGATAATACTATACTGTACATTTTAATAATCTGAAATTACAGAAACATTTAATAACTTTCTTTAGGATTGTAGCACTTTAACTCACATCTCCTAACTTATTTACTTCTGTTTTTAAAGAGCTGTTTAAATTTGACATAGGTTTAAACTTTTATCATTGCTTTTCAGCCCACCCACAGGGATGCACTTAGGTAACATCTCCAGATGCTTTCTGAAGAAAATCATATCATGTTTTAAATAATATCATACAACTGGTTTCTCTTAAACCGTCCCACTAATCCTTGCATTTTCCACAGACTGATTGGATAAGTAGTCTTTAAGCTTTTTCGTACTGGAAAAAAAAACCACAACCAAAACCAAAAAAAAAAAAAACCCACACAGGTCTTTTAGTGTCAGAACTTCCAGGATTAAACATTCTTTCCAGTAGTTGGCTCATGGCTTGAAGATCCAGCACTTTCAAACTTATCCCATTCTAGCTAGTTCAAAGATCAGGAAAATGAAGCCATCTTCTTAGCAGCCATAATCCATGACCCATGCTGTTAGATACTTAAGAACATCTCAAAAGCAAACTACCTTGTTTCAGTTCCCAGCGGGAGCTCAGCAGGGCACTGGATCACATGACTGCAAAACCTACCTAGTCAGGTGACTCAATAGCTAATCTGATTTGGTGACTATAAAACTTTAATCAGCACAGTCTAATACCATCACATTCCACAGCCGATGAGGGAAGCAGCTTGGCGATGTAACTGCAAATGCTAATAAGATTATGAATGTAAATTGCCACTAGGATGCAGTTTTCTGGTTCTCTATCCCATATATAAACCCAACAGAAAAATAGTACTGAAAACCAATCGGGCAGACATATGGATTTGAAACAAAATGTGCTGATGTTTTATTCCAAAAGGGACAGCACTTTGGTTCATTGCCACGGAAGGACAAGAGCACACATTGAATCTTGTAAGGCAAAATTAAAACATTGCAAAAAAAACATCAATTTGAAGTCAAGGAAAATACCTATATCAATATTATCTTGTTGAGCAACCCTGTTGACAAAATACAGCCTCAGCTTGTGTTACATGAAGGTCCTATGAGTTTAGATGTGCTGCATCCAGTAAAAGAAGAGAGGTAACAGCAGCCAAAACAGGTATGTTTCCTATTACCAAGTACAAAATAAGTACACTTTAAGAAGTGCTGCTATTTTGGGGGCACCAGGACTTTCACACAATCCATAGGCTACAGCTTTTGAAGACAAACCTACTTGCAGATCAAATTCCAAGCATTCCTTTTCCGAAATGTTTTGATTGCTCTCACTCAGCCATTGTATTCCCTCCCATTTTTTCCTTAGGGAATTCTCACCCAAAATCATCTTAATCCATTTTAGAATCTGCATTTTACAGAGACAAGTAGTTGAACTGGATCAGCAAGTGCATCAGAAATGGAATATGGTTTGATTTCTTAATATGAGAGTTGAACATATTCACAGTTAAAATTGACAGAATCATGATCAGGTCTACATGATAATGTGAGCTGCAAGAAAAGTTGACTGTTCTGCCATTCAGCACATCTTGAGCTAGACATAAAGGTTTCAATTTCTCCATTTTACAGTGAGCTAAGTATGACCATAGTTGGATGCCACAGCTCAGCTGGCAAGAAATAACTCACTAATCACCTGCAATTGGCACTGTTCTTTGGTTTCTCTGCATTTCAATTCCATCCCTAAAGCAGGATTAGTAGGATTTATCTACCCAGTAATGCGTACTTGAGAAAAGGGGGGATTTTTTTATATAGTAGTATCTAGGATTACAGTTCCTGTGGCCTTGGTTTCTGTCAGACAGCCTCTACTAGGATCTTCTACAATGGCTGGAAATTCAACTTCTGGAAAGTGGACATGCGAACGTCAGCAAATCTTTAGCATCATTCAAAGAGTAGGAAAAAGCGAATACTGTTCCTCAAAATGAAATGCCATCGACTTACATGCAATTAGTTTCTTTTCTATTTGCCCAAAATGAAACGCAGGTAACGTTGGATGTTTTAAAAGTGCAGTTTTTATAAGCACATATTCAGTTGTAAAGTTTTATTGCATTAAATACATCAACATTTTTAAAACAAACCTTTGGAAAATACCTGATTTCTCCCTGCTTTCTAAGTCAGCAAGACTTCAACTTTACCCATTATTTTCAAATGTGACAGGAAAAATGAACATCACAAACAGAATTACTGCAATACTTTTCAACATTCAGTTCTTACACTGAAAAACTATTTCTACTTCTCCATGTTTTTTTTTAATATCTGAAACAGACTCTACCATCGTAAGTTACAATGTAAGAGTTTCTCTATTTCAACTCACAGAATTTACAACAATAATATTGCTTAAATACTTGAGATTCCAAATAGCTGCAAGGTTTCCCAGTCAGAGGTGGAAGGTTCAACTGCCCCCTCCCCACTGTGTGTCCTTTTCTTTATTGCATCAGCTCAGAAAAAGACACAAAATTAAACTATTAAGCAAGTCGATAGATCCAAGTCAGATTAGTGAGCTGAATCAGCTCAACAAAAGGATCAGCACCAGGGTTTATTGGACTAGAAGCAGAGAAGGAAAAGGAAATGAGACTTCCTCTTTTAGCAACTGACCTATTATCAGTACAGGAATTGTTGAGACTTCCAGTAAACTTTGTGCAAGAAAATTTAAAAACGGTAGGACCACAGCACAAGTATTCCCAATTCTAAAATATTCTCATTATATGGGCTCCCATGAACAAGGAAAAAAGTAAGAAATAATTCTTTAGTCTCTACCTCTAATTGCCCCACAGGAAAATGAGGTAAGGCAAAAAAAAAAGAACAAAAACTACCTATCAGAGTAGTAATGAGAAATGGAACAGCAAAAGAGAAGGCTCAGCCCTAAATGTTGTCTTACACCATGAAATGAAACCTATATTAGTAAATTTTATTTAGAAAACGAGCAAGGAAATACTTTGACTCACTGAAGTAACAAAAGAAAGTGTGCTACTTGGAACATGGGAAAAACTAATCACTGGGATGAAGTGCATGTAGTATATCATTTGGTTCTTTTTTGATGGGTACATGGTGACATACCAAATATATCCTCAGGTATTTTATTAAGTGCTCCAATAGATAAACTGCCATTTTTAATAGTGTTACACCTGCAAACACTCCTATCAGGACTACTTAGGTATCTGGAATCCAGAATGACAGTACAGTAAGCAATGAAGGAAGGAGCTGATATGATGTTTTCTAAGAGTGGGTAACTCTAAGTTTCAGCCTCCTCACTCAATTTACACATTATTTATACTGACAATACCAGATCCTTGAACTCTTCTAAAGAGCTGTGAATTACACCTTATCCAGTTATTTTGTTAAAAAAATCTTTCTTATTCCAGATATTTACAAATCATTAGATCCTACAGAAGTGACATGCAATAGATATATTTGTTTCTTGGCAGGTTTTTTAATGTGACTTTGATTTCTTCCTCCAAAGACAAATACTTCCACTGAACAAGAATCTACATTTTAAATTCAGTTTCACAGTTTAGCAGCAAACATAAAACATTAAGACAATCTCATGATATTTGTAATAAAAATCTTTAACTGTCCACTCCTCAAAATTTAAAGAAACTCGGGCAGCACCAAAACTTCACATAGGAAGACAACATGCTGAAACTTCACAGTCTGAATTGGATATTAAGGAAAAACTTTGAGGTCCAGGATTGTTAATGTATTGTTGTTCTTTTTGGAGCTCACATTTCACGTGATGATTATTTATTCCTCAATTAAAAAAAAAAGAAATACAGGCTCAACATCTACAGGTGTTTAAAAACCATGGCTTATAGCAATTGCAAAAATCATTCATTGAAATTAAAGAGTGGGAAATTAGAGCCCCTCTAATACATCCTGCTGTGTGCAAATGTCTTCAAGTAGCTTGGGATGCATAAAAACACCAATAGATTAAGACCAAATATTTGTGACAGTGACTATTTTATACGCTTTTAGAGATTTTGCTTAAGTTCTGGGTACTATAACATAAGGTGTTGATTTACATAGAATTTTAACGCTTTTTCAGTTCATATATCTCACCAATTTGTACATCCATTCAGTTTAGGGCATTTTTTTACTGATGTGTTCAAGGCCAGAGGCTACTATCTACAAGTTGCTATTAATAATTTATTAAAAAATAATGCAGGGCATGCAGATTTTCTAGAACATACAAAATAACTTTCTATTGTGTTAGTAACTGATTCAACAGTAAATGCTAATGAAGCACAAAAAATTATACATTCCACACAATGCAACTTTCTCTGCTACATCTCTTGGCTTATGTTGTGATCCAGAGCCATCGTAATGGCACAAGATGTTGCTTCCAAAAGAGCTCTTCAATCATACATTTATTACAGATGCACAAATATTTACAAACGAGAGGAACTAGAAGTCTAATTATGTACCACGTTCTAAATAACTTAAATACCGTTAGAGGGGGAAAAAAATAAAAACAACTCAAAATAACATTTTCCAAACCACTTTTCCCATCCCATTCAGCCCCAGGCTGCCACAAGAAAAAAGCTTTTCTTGAAGCGGGTGACGCCGACAGCGCGGCACAGAGACTGCCGAGGTACCTCAGGGGTGCAGGGGCACCTCTCCCCGGAGCTGCACCCCGCTTCACAGCTTGTGACAGCTCAGGCACGCCAAGCCCCTCGCCAGAAGGCAGCGGGGATTCCCCTCCGCAGCGCGGCCGGCGGGGCCGAGCCACCGGCACTAGCACCGCGCTGCTCACCGCCGGCCCCAGCCCCCGGGCACGAAGAGACGCGGCCGCCCGACGCCCCGGCAGCCACAGACGACGTCCCGGCACCCCGGAGGGAGCCCCCGCCGCAGCCGCGACCTCCTGCCCCCTCCGTCCCCTCACTCACCTCCCTGCTCGCTGCCGGGCGTCCCGGCCCTTCCCCCGCCCCTTTTGCCCGGGACGTGTAAACAACGCGGTCTCCTATTGGGCAGTGGGTTTCTCATGCCGCTGTCCTATTGGTGGAGAGGCGAGGGCTGGATTCTTCCCGGCGTGCCCCGGCGCCTGTCAAGCTGCAGGCGGCCGCGATGGCGGCAGCCCCGACGGGCGGCGGGGAGGCGCGGGGCCGTGCGGCCACCAGCTTCCAGCGAAAGGCCGCGGTCGGCAGCCGCCTGGCCGCTGTCGCGGGCACTCGGCCTTCCGTTCGCCACGGGCAGCTGCTGCTCTCCAGCGGGCTGCCCTCCCTGGACTGTGTGCTAGGTTGGTGGGGAGCGGGACCCGGGATCTGGCTGCGGCGCCCCTCCCCCCCCTCCCCCCCCACCCCGCACGGCGGCCCTCGCCTTGGCCGGCCGCTGCTTGTCACTTACCTTCCCTCACCCTGCAGCTACTCCCGCAGGCTTTCCCTTGCTCCCCACAGTTCCCGCCATGGGGGGAGAGTGGTGGGGAAAGAGGAAGGAGCACGTTAGGGTCAGTTTCCCGGCCGCGTGGGGAGGGAGGCGGCGCGGGCAGGTGCGCCCGCCTTGCAGCCTGCTTGGGGGGGAGAAGATTGCCGGGTACCGCGCATTTGAAACGCTTTAAGCGGCATCTCTAGAGTGGAGAGCTACTCTGTGTATTTACTTAGCAACACATTCGAGTCATATTTCAAACCGTTCACGGTAAGGGGTCTGGAGTTTTCGGTTCTGAAAAACATGTTTGCTGAATTGTAGTTGCGTGTGATGTGTTTCTGGTTCTTCACGGTGGCGATTTTTAGGATGTGTTTGACCATAAGACTGGATTCTCAATATGTCTTCACTATCTTGCTCACCACATCATTATAAGTGCCCCGTTTAGATAAGTTGCACTAGTGTGATGCTGTTCTTAGTGAATCTGCCTACTGTCAGGGTCAAGATGCTTGATAGTTCCTTGGACTGATGTATTGTGGCCATTGCCCTATTATAATATGGACATGAACTAACATGTCGTACTTGGGTTTGGAACTAGTTTGTTTCACTGGTACACCAAGAGCATGTTTATCTGTATGCATTAGGGCTGTATGATCCTTTCACTAACTACTGATACAGTTGCATTAAATCTTCATTGTGCATAGATAGGACTGCTTTTGGTTGAGGAATGCTTGGCTTTTGCTTTGTTCACTCATCTTTGGAGGAGTATAGAGAGTATAGGAACATACCACTTTTCTTTCTAGGGGTATTCTCTGTGAGTAATGATAAATGTAAAAGTTGTATCTATAACAGAGTTTTTGCAGGTTGTGTATCTTAAGGAGAATCACATTTCTGTATCTTTTGTATGTCTGTGTCTGGTAGGGAGCACTTGAGCTTTCATCAGGGATTGGCATTCTTGTGGAGAAAGCTCTTCCTCCTAAGGAAGTTAAGGAAGTTAGTCACTGGTCAAGATAAACCACACAGTTAGGTGGATCTATACAGAACCATTGATTTTAAGGCCGGAGTGGAAAATTCAGAAATTCTTCTACTGCAGCCTTAAAGCAGGCTCACCACTGCATTTAGAGCTGGTTGTTCAGCACTTTGTCCAGTTGAGTCTTGAAAATCTGCAATGGCAGAGATTTCACAGCTTCTGTGGACAACCCAATCCAGTGCTTAAGTGTCAGGGTATGGAGTTTTCTTTAAATCTTCTTGGAATTTTTCCTGTTTCAGTTTATTCCTGTTGTTTCTTACCTTCCCAGTTCTTACCTTCTTACCTTCCTCAGCAAAGAGCTCAACTGTCTTCTCTTAGGCACCATCAGGCTACTGTTAGGTCCTCCTCTCTTCATCAGAGAGCTTAAACAAGCTCAGTTCCTTCAGCCACTCCTCTGTGGTCATTTGCCCCATCTTTGTTCCTCTCTGTTGGACTGAAGCTTATATTTACTTCTTTCTTGTACTGAGGAGCCCAAAACTGGGCATTATATTCCAAACGTGATCTAATGAGTGCTGAGTAAAGGGGAGTGGTCATATCCCTTGACCAACTGACTGAGCTGCTGTTGATGCAGCCAACTGTGGTAGTGACTGTATTGTACTTGGTCTCCTTCGTGTCCCTTTTGAGTGCGTGGAAATGCTTCATAGATGTCTTTCAGAATGCTCTTTACATGTTTTTTTTAAAGAATATTGTTACTTTTTTTCCTTTCATCATGCCCACCAGCAGTTAAATACTTTACTGTACAAAATATTGAATTTTATTGTTACCAGGGACTGAGGACAAATCTTTTTGTGTAAATTTCCAATGGCAGTTACTATAAACTGGTTTAGTCTGGTATGCTTTATAGACATAATTTTTAATGGTCACCAGAGTATTATTTAGGTGTCTTGTTTTGGGCTTAATTTAAGCTTGCCTTATCCAGAAGCTGCAATCCAAACACAGTATTATTTTCCAGACATGAATAAGTAGGAGTAAGGAAAAACGTGTTATCAGACACAGGGCTTTTGATAGTGGAAACAGAAACTTTTGATAGTGAAAAAGGCAGAGGATACATGGAGGAATTTCTTTAAGTTTAGGAATTTAGGTTTAGATTGGAGATTAGGAAGAACTTCCTCACTGAGAGGGTTGTTAGACACTGGAACTGCCCAGAGAGGTGGTGGAGTCCCCATCCCTGGAGATATTTAAAAGACATGTAGATGAGGTGCTGAGAGATATGATTTAGTGATCTTGACACTGTTAGGTCAGTGGTTGGACTTGATGATCTCAAAGGCCTTTTCCAACCAAAACAAGTCTATGATTGTATGAAATGCATTTTCTTTCAAAAAGAAATGATAGATAAGTGCTGGAGTTCAAATGCCCTGTGCTCATTATATCTCCAAGCTTTATATTCATTTTTACTTCCAAGTTCTGTAGAACATACCTGCCAGAATTGCCATGAAGCAATTCTCTGTAATGAGATAGAACTATTGTATAATATAACCATCACGTTTGGTATTGAGTGTTTTGTTTCCAGATGCTTCTAAAAAGGTCACAGATACACTTTGACAACAATGGGGACACTTCCTCACTTGCAAAAGTTCATTGTATTTCTGCCCATAAGATCTTAAATCTTCTTGTAAGTAACAGTGCAGAAAGTTACAAATCTTGCATAGTTGTTTAAGTGTACTACTGCCTGAGATAGGGTCAAAGAGAAATTAGAACATGAGAATTAGAAAGAATTACATGCTCACAGCAGTTTTCTTAGAAAACTTGAAGATTTGACCTCTTCCTTTTGATTCTATCAGCATCCCTGCTAGTTTTTCCTGTTGTCTGTTTTTTGCATAATTTACTATTATTGTTGCCAATGGTAATATGAATACATAACCATGGTAACCACAATAGTTTTACATTCTGTCTAATAGAATACACTTGTTTAAACTGTTCACTGATTCTGAAAATGTAAAGCAAGTCCTCTGACCTGAGTTTGCCTTTAGCAACCAAGGTATGTGCACAACTGTGGCTTGTGGATAGAGACAGTACAACTGGTGATCTGAAAATATAACTTGTGAGAATTTTGACACACTGACAAACAACTTCTCTCTGTGCAAGCAATTTAAAAGCAAAAGAGATACTACTTCTGTGATGGCTACAAGTCAGCTTTTTATAACCAAGATTTTAAGTCCTGATTGCTGCGAAGCAATATGTTACTTAGGGCTGTTTCTATCTTATTTTCTATGTAAAGCTATGATTTGGTAAAAATCTTGTAATTTTGAGCTATTTTAAAATTTTTGTTTAAATTTATGCTGTATAGAACATGCTTGTTTTAAATAACTGTTGTTAGTAACCCGTGTGCTTTGTCTCCCTGAACAATTGAATGCAATGAGTATACTTAGTGTTAAATATCTGCATGATTTATGATTTTAGTCTTTTTTTCTCATTTTCTGCATAGTACGTCTTTTGAGTTCCTTTACATTCATATCCAGAACAAATAAAGTGAACCAAAAATTGGTGGATTAGAATATGGGGATTCTAACTTTCTGATAAACAGTACTCCTAGTTGTTTGGTTTTTTTTAAATATCTAGGAAATGCTTGATCATTTGATAGTCATGCTGTAAATATTGAGGTATTTGTACATCTTGACTCAGGAGTGTAGCTTAAAAAATCTGTGATATGTTAAACAACAACTAGGAAATTAATAGCTGACTAAAGATTTGCACTGCAATGTACTGCTGAAATTGTTGTCCGTCATGATTTGATATCAAGATGACTCTGGTGATTTTAATTAAGGTATTATGCAACAATATCAGCACTTTCTGGCCTTTGGGAGAGAAACCTACTTTTTCTCTTCCTTCTGGGTATATCTGAATGTTACACATGCTACAGGTATTTGTAGTCATACCAGCAGATCTAGGGATTAAGCAGTTGATCTGATTCCGATTAGAATCAATTTCAAGTGAAGTTTATTGATCTCTTACATTAATAGACCAAATTATCCTGTTCGCTAGAGTCCATCTATGCAGTCCAGAATTGACTTGTTTTATCAAGAGCCTTGCATAGTGTGCTGATGTGATTCAACTTGTTCCTAACTTGCTTTGAAGCAGTAGGTAATGGCAGAAGACATACTGCAGTTTCCTTCACACAAAACACTACAATAGACTACTTACATATAGCTATCTGAACGCTTCTGTATAAGAATGTCACAGTCTTATATGATAGTTCATCAAAATATTTGTAGTCTGATTGCAAATTACTCCACGATTTTCATTCTTGGAATTCAGGTTATAAGACAATTTACGCTTCACGTAAAATAAAATATGAATCCTTTCACAGGCTGCCCAGATGGGTTATGGAGGCTCCTTATCTGGGGACATTCAAAATCCACCTAGTCAAGTTCCTGTGTGACTTACTCTAGGTGGTCCTGCCCTGGCGGGGGGTTTGGACTAGATGATCTCTCGAGGCCCCTTCTGACCCTTAAGATTCTGTGATTCTGTGATTCACTGTCTTTGTAAAAATTCCTTCTTGGGAAAACCATTTAAACCAAAGAAATAAAACAGTCAGGGTGTGAGTTCATAGATTTTTTTTTTTTTTCTAGTCCTCAATGCTGTTGAGATCAATGAGATAAGAATCTATAAGAAGCATATTGGGAGCATTCTGTTCTGTCTATTATTCATTCGGTCATCTGTGATTGGAACGTAAGCATTGACTGTAATTGTTTAAGCAAAAAGAAAGAAAAATAATAGTGGCCATGTATAATCTGTCAAAATGTATTTTTGTTTTTAGACAAATAGTCAATCAGCTACATTCATAGCATTGTGTTCTGTCCAAGACAAACTATAAAAGACTTTAACAGGTCTTTCTTTTTCTCAGATTGTGTTAATGATGTTTAGGATTTGTCAGTCCAGATTTCATTGGGTGAAATCTTACCTGTCTTATTGTCATATCTGTTCTCAGTAATAAGATAAAAAACAAGGCAGCAATTTTGCCTCATTGATTTGGATGGGAATTTGCTAGCCTCTTAAGTCATTTTATATACATCATTCTTGATACAAAGGAATATCACTTGATAGTGATTTGTACAGATTTAATTTGAAGAATGTATACATCCATGTAAAAATTCACAGGCTCAGACCATACATCATTATTGTACTACTTAAGCATAGTCGCATAGAGCTCTGCAGGATCTTTTTACCACAATGATGATAGTACAGTATATTGTGAAAGTAATTGTAATGTGTAATATATAATTACATGTAATGTATAATTATTTCATAATAGAGAATTGTAGGAAGTATTGCAAAGGTAATTAAAATGTTGTTCACTTTTATATTTTTAAATTCCCTGTTATCACCTTTCTTTGACTTATAAACTAAGAAAGCTTAATTGCTCTCTAACATGGTATTAAAATGTAGTCTTACTTTATTCTTCATTTTGTTTTGTTTCCAGGTGGAGGCGTAGCTGTTGGAACCCTTCTTCTCATTGGTTAGTATAGAAAACATAGATACATAAAGCCATATTCTGATGTGGTTTGGTTTAGTGTATTTATCAAAGAACTTTTTTGTTTGTTTGTTTGTTTGTTTTAAACTCGGACTTTGAGACAGTGTAACACTCACATGCCTTCACTTTGGGTAGCCATTGCAGTGTTCCTTTCTCTTTGAAGTGTAGCAAAGGGGAAAAAGACTATTGTACACATATATCTTGTCTTCATATCTTCAGCATTCATACTGGACTTTGAGCCAGGAAACGCTTCCCAGACTCCTCGATTTAAGCGTAACAGCCAAAACCACAATTGTGAGAGAAGACCAACTTCTTACAAGTTAGTAAGTGCTTACGGTTTCAGCCTAACAGTAAAGACAATCACTATAGCAGAAGAGAAATTGAAGGAGTTACCATCTGATTTATCATATCAATTCATAAATCTTGGGCTTCTAAGGATACAAAACTACTTCAAAATGATGTAAGAGCTAAACGATGATAGAAATGGGGTTTTTTTTTTCCTGTTTTGAGTGTATATCAGATTAATGGTTCTCATGAGAAACTTTCAAGCTTGATCCTTTCCTAGCAAAAGGAACTGATATTACAGGAAAAAAAATGAAAGGTTGTTATGGAAACACCTGTAATTATGTGGAAGACATCTGCATCTGTAATCTGTGTTCACATCTTAAATAGTTTAGCAATTTAAATACTACTTTTTGATACCAAGCTGTTGGGACAGAGAATGAGAACCTAGGGACAACAGATCTAGCTCTTAGCTTTCCAATCACTGTAATTTCTCTGAAATGTTGATGCCTAGAAAGTGGCATTATTGCTTTCTTCTGCTGGATAAGGGAGCAACATACTTCAATATCCTTATTTGCAAGAGTCACAGAAACCTATATCCCATTGCAAAGCTATTTGAGATACAAGCATTGTCTCATTGCCACATATTAAATACCAAATATCATACATTAAAGACTTTAAAAATTATTTTTTATTTTAAGTTAAAACAGTGGATTACAGGAGGGCAACTGTCAATAGATTTGAAATTGGTAGGTGAAGTCTGGAAGATAAAAGTGAAAAGGGTGTTATTACAGATACAGAGGACAGTATTTTTCAAAAGATTTAGCCAAAATAGTGCCTTACTACATTTTCAATGCTTAACAGGTTGTTAAGAATGAGTGCAAAGTTGTAAAATGGGAGTGTAAAGACAATAGCTGAAGAACTCAGGTACAGAATAAGATACATCTGGCAAGAATTATCAAGAGTAATACAAATTTTTCTTAAGTACCTTAGGAGTTATGAGACAGGCAGGTTGGCTACTTGACAAAGTGGAAAAGCTAGACATAATTGATACTGAGAACACGGAAAATTTTAAGAATTTTAGTATTAATCTTCACTTAGAAGGAGCACTGAAATCTTATGATTATTGTGATGGAGAGAAGTGATGAGATTTCAGCTTTACCTAGAGAAAAAGCAGATGAGTATATACCTAGGTGGTTTGAGTGGTTTCAAATAGATTGTGCTTGCAGAGTATTTTAAGACCTGTTAGGACTATTAATGTTTGTGAGAACTGGTAGAGGACAGTGAAGGAGAAAAAGAGCTGGAAGATTAGAAAATGCAAATTCAGTTTCTATTAGTGAATGCTGTTTGAGGAGTCCCTTCATTCTGGGCTCAACTTCATTCCCAGTTTCTCTACCTCTTTCCCTTGAGAGGTGCAGGGGAATGGGAGTTGTGATGAATTCATCTTACATTGCTACTCCTTCCCTCTCACACTCTTCCCCTGCTCTAGTCGGGTCCCTGCTATGGGAGACAGTCCTCCATGAACTTCTCCAACATGATCCATGGGACTGCACCATGGGGTGCAGTCCTTCAGGGACAGCTCTAGTGTGGAATCCCTGCTATGGGAGACAGTCCTCCATGAACTTCTCCAACATGATCCTTCCCACAGGCTGCAATTCTTCACAAACTGCTCCAGCATGGGTCCTTTCCACGGGGTGCAGTCCTTCAGGAACAGACAGCTCTGGAGTGGGTCCACCATTGGGTTACATGTCCTGACAGCAAACTTGCTCCAACATGGGCTCTCCGTGAGGTCACAGCCTCCTTCAAAGGCATCCATCAGCTCTGGCATGAGGTCCTCCACACGTTGGGGCTGGATCTGTGCTCCACCGTGTGCCTGCATGTTATCCCAGAGGTGCTACCACTATTGCTGATGGGCTGAGCCTTGGCCAGCAGTGGGTCTTGCTTGGAGCCATTGAGTATTTGCTCTCAGACACGAGGGAATGTTCTGTCAGCTTCTCACAGAAGCCAACCCTGCCACCAAAACCTAGCCATGCAAACCCAATACAAGTATATAAGTAGCAGTTGGCTGCTCTGAATGCATAGCTGGCAATACTCAGTGATGGGTTTTAATGTACTTACACCCTATGTTAGTTGTTTATTTGTGATGTGATATTAAATTTGGCTTTGCAGAAACATGAAGGAGAATCTCTTTTAGATTTAAAAGCTATTTTTTTTCACAAATGAGACTATGTATTATTTTGAAACATATAATTATATACAAGAAGTCTTAAAGTAAGAACTGTATTTATTTATGACTCATTAGTCTGAAAATTTTTAGACTGATTTTTAAAGTTGGTGCAAGTGGGATTGTAACTGCATTGTTAGAATATTCTGTCAGTATAGAAGATAATTCTGTCATGAGATTAGTCTAGGCAAGCTTAATATTATACAGAATTGAAGCTGTCAGTGATAAACCTCCTAGGAAGATCTTTCAGTGTTGTACTCCAAGTGTTATAAGAATGTTGAATTCTTCCCCCTTCCTTCAACATTCTCTAAGGCAAGAATAAATTACATTACTTTTAGCTTAGCTCTCTTAGCAAATTAAATGCTCATCTTCATTATTTGACATTATCTTGGTTGATTTAACCAAATAATAGTAGATTCAAGGTATTAAAATATTTATTTTAGCTGTTGTGCTCTGAAGATGTATTAATGGCACAACTTACTTGGTAAGACTGTAAAATACTGTTTGAAAGTGCACAGTACTTTTTTAAAAATAATTCATAATAAAGAGCACCATGATTTTCAGTGTAACTTAATTTTATCCTATGTTCTTATGACAGTGTTTTGTTTATAAGAGAATGAGGAGTGGAGGCACGTGGTAGTGTCATGCAACATCCCAGCTACTAGAGGAACTTGAAACTTCTGGGATTAGTTTAAATAGCAAGAATGTTTGGGATTTTAACTAATACTTTAGTTTTGAAAGATCTTACTGTGCTGTGTTTATAAGAAATGGTAAAGCAAGCATTCTGGTGCTGCGTGAAATGAAATTTGACCACTATCAAAACAGGTTGTTTAGTATGAATGAGAGACCATTTGTTTGTTGTTTCACCTTAAACTGCTTTCTAGAATCTCCCTTTTCAAAACAAACAAACAAACAAACTGTCTGTTGCTCCTTTCCCCTTCCCCTTTCTGATGTACTTCAACATGTTGTATGTCTGTTTTGCCAGCCTCAGGAATGACATCCAGATGGATGTTATTTTGATTTTTCATTATAAGCATTGTTCATATAACACTTTTGAGTGGCAGTACACTCAAATAGGTCCATCCTAGGTAAACATATGCTAGCATACCTTTAAGATGCTCTAGTTTTGACAAGGTCATGGACAGCTAAATGTTTTAAAATTTATCAGTAGGAGGGTTTTTTGTTGGTAGCTGAGGTCAGTTATTGGAAGTTAAAGTTGCCTGGTTAAAAGCAGGTCTCTGCTTGTGCATTTTAAACCTTGAAGCGGTTTCAGCTACTTTAATTAGCTACTATTGTTTTTGTTAGACATGCAATTTAACCTGACTGGTAAGAGCTCTCTTCACTTGTCAATATGATTGAGTTTATCATCTTTTTAAAGTTGAAAAAGGTAATCTCCAGAGAAGTACAAAACAGTGATTTGCTAAATACAATTCTACAAAATACAAGTCACCAAGGAATTCACCTTCTTGAACTGTGGCCAAGTGCCAAATACTGTAACTTATATGTTTGACAACACCATTTTGACATGTGCTAATTAAATGCAAGTGACACAAAGTATATCCCCTCAAGGTTAGTAAATGTGGACATTAGGAAAGTATCTTTTAAATGGAATTTCAGATTATTAAAATAATCGCGTTTTATAACCTGCAGCAATTCTGAGAGATGTTTCATAGCTAGAGAAAGACACACCTTAGGTCACAGTACCACACAGTAGAACTATCTGTTGAAAAAATGATCAATACTGATAGACTGTGACAGGCTTTTGGCAGCTTTAGGGCAACCTGTCTAGACCTTATACAGAGGGGAAAAAAAAAGCTATCTGTACATTACATTGTTGCAGTCTTACTTTTTTCCTCTTACAGCTCTCATCATTTGAAGAAATTATACAACAAATTAACTCAGTAGTTTTTCAAAGACCTTCATGCTGTTTCATATACTGATGTTTAAATGTCAACTACTACTTTTTGGTCCTTTTCAAGTTCCAGTGCTTATCTCCATCCCTCTCTTGGAAGATGAATATCTCTCTGCAAAAGGAGGCGTTTCTGGCTCTTTTTTTTTGAGGCCACATATTTACATACCAATTTCTAGAATTAGATTTTTAATAAATTATATATTTACATGTCTCGCTCATATATGTCTTTTGTTTTCTATGCCCTGGCTAAACTTCAGTGCCTTAACATTTTGTGTCTAATTCAGTGACTTGCTGATTTCTCTGAGTAGTAGCTACAGACGGTCCATGCACAAAGATGTTGAGAATCTCTCTTAGGTGTTCAGTTGCCTATGCAGTGTGAAAAAAGAGCCATAAATAGCATTTGGTCTTTATCCTTATTTTTCAACATGATTATATGTTGGAATCCATTGCACCAATACTGCTTTTTCTTCATGACTATTTTAGCCATGAAAGTACGCTGCTGTGGAAGGAGACCAAGAGATAATGATCACAATAAACTATTTTATTTATGTCCTTATCTATAGAATCAGAAGAGGTTTTGTCCTGGAGACAATATGCATAACTTCTAGGTAAAGAATCTCTTTTCCTTGTATAGTTTTACGCTTCACTAGCTACTCACCTGCTACTTAGCCGTAGAACACTCTTTGTTCAAAAAGAATCAGAGAAAGCTGCACTGTTGTATGAGCTGCAGTGACTGGACCCAGAAAAGAGTCCGCAGCTGCAAGAGTCTGATTTGTTTATGTGCCTTATTATAGCTAGAAGTTCACAATAAAGGCTACTGATGGGACAGCTTTAGCATGGAGGCTAAGAATAAAGATTTGGGCCAGGCTTGTCTAAGTATTTAGCTACATAAAATGCACTTAAGTGTTAGTTCTTACACATGCAGAGGAAAGGTGGTTTTTTGGACATTATTGTAATTTTGAAAAACAAAGGTAACAGTTGAGAATTTATCCTAGCCATCAAAATAGTAAGTCCCAGCTTTATCAAAAACAAATACACTTCAAAGTATTCCATTCCATTTATCTAGGAAAGTAACCAGTGAACTATTGAAGTACCTGTGCTAAATGATTTGTTTGTTTATTTACAAGAAGAAAGCTGTACTTCTATGATTTTGAATAGTAACGTAACTATTGAAGCCAGGGTACAATGGATGCTATCAGAAAAGCCCCATATGGGTGCACTTTAGATCTTTTGAATACCACAAAAGTTTAGTGACCTAGAAATGAATCAATAAAAAGCCATCCTCTATCTGACAAATTGAAGAACTGAGGGATTCTTACAGATGCATTGACTTTAACAATTCAAGATACACTGTTTGTAAAGGCTTTCTGAGACACATTTAATCCTTAGAGTACTGTAGCAGACTGAGGTGTTATATTTAGCTCATTTTGTATTTTTACTGTAAGCTTATTGTTATGAAAATCAACGTAAGAAGACTAAAGGAAAAGCTAATGCTAAGATTATGTGTACTTAGACTGAATGTGAATGTTTTTAATTTGCTAAATTGAAAATTCCATATTGTTTTGCAAAATGTGTTTTGGAAAGGTATGGCAGTCTAGGAACCTCTCCAGTCCTGTATATTGCAAATAAGTCTGTTGCTCAATGAAAAAGATTATAATCTTGGGTAGGTCAGTAAAAGGGTTTTTTAAATGTTCCCCATTGATTCACTTCTATTGTTTAGCATTTCAACATTTCAAATAAAATTTGAATAAAAAATTCTTCTTAACTACTAGAGCCTTATTTCCTCTTAGTTTCCTTAAATTGTCATTAACACCCATGCTGTGTTCTTAACATTTATCCATGGTTTATGGAGTTTCTGTGTTATGTTTGGCACAGAATTGAGCGTGTTTTTTTCTTCCTAAGGAATAAATAATATAAAAAATGATGACTCTATAGTTGCATGCACATACACAAACCATGAAATACTTGGACTAAATGAGACCATTGGCTTATACTCCATGGTCTGTTTTATCCTGCCCATGTGCAATACAACTCTGGATTTCTGTGCCTCAAATGATGAAGAAGGTGGACTTTAACCTGTAGATAAAAGTCAGGGAATAAATATTTTTTATTCACCAAGGATAACATAAATGTTATAGCTGAGGATCCTTACAGAGCATCCAACTAATGTTCCTTTTCCTCTTTTTTCAAAGGGAGGGAGGTCTAAGAAAATTGTCTCCCTCCACTGGTATCTGCTGCAGTGATGTGATTATATAGGATCCTCGGTCGCTTCTTTCAGGTAGCTCAGACAATAAAGAAATAATTAACAAGGGGATATCATACTGTCACTTTGATTTCTAGAGGGCTTTGGCTCTTAAATTGAGAGCTTCATAGATGGAGATTAGCACATGGAAGTCAATATACTGTGAATAATATAGTACCAATTACATTGCAGCAAGCAACTAAAGCATAAATAACTAGAGAACACACAATCCAGGAGCTGTGTGTGTTCCTGGACTCCACTTATAAGGGAGAAATACTCTGCATATGAGTTTCATTTTCCTCCTGTTGAAGTGATTTAAGATCTAAGCAGGTTCCAAAAACTATGTTTACTAAACAGGACTGTAATGCTTCTTCAAAACTTTAGATAGTGTCAGCTCTACTTTTAGCTTCTGCAACTGTAGGGCTTCAGTTTTCTGAGTGTTGTCAGTCTCCTAGTCTCACACACAGATCTAGATAGTCACAGCACAATGTATGCAGTTGAGTTCCTTAGAAAAACAGTTCTTCAGTAACAGTATTAATGGCTTTTTAAGCATGCAAGAGTAAGCTATATAAAATATTTCATTAAGGTCTACAGACTATGAAGAAAATTGCAGTTTGTAATTTTGTAATCAAAAAAATTTTTAGAAATCAATCCTGCTGAATCCACCGCTGTCCACAGTAAGCTTTTGGCAGTGCTCTACTCCTCACAATACTGTCCATATTTTTGACTACACTTATTTTTAATAAAGACAAATGTGATATTGGAAGTACATGAAAAGGCTAATAGGGCCTACTAAGCAGATTAACAATATCAAAGGTGGATTGTATCAATACAGTCTGAGTTTCTTTTAAACCCTCAGACTCTGCAATGAACTGGGTATATCAGTTGTGGTACCTGTAGCAAGTGTTATAATTGTTGTATTCCCTTGGCTTCTTTGGATGTCTGTTTTTATGTCACTTCTTGTCTCAGTGACTGCATTATGAATCATTTTTCTCTGTCTTGAAATGTTGCTTTAGAGTTACTGCTCTTGGCTTTAATGAAAGGGAAACATTTTTACAAGTATTTCTCCTTAACAGAGTAGGTAAATGTGATGCTACATCTTTAGAAAGAAGATGGAAGTAAAAGTAATTTTCCAAATTCTAAATGTCTATCTTTTACTTAAAAAACTCTCAAATAATAGTAAATTTTAAAAAGTAGTAAAATCTGTTTTTTTCTGGTATCTCATGAAGGATGAGGAATCTCTCTTGGGCAACTGTTTCTTTTCCAGTGAATTTGAATTTATTTCTCTCATTACCTAAGCACTGAAAGCATCAGTACTTGTGTGTGATATTAGAATTGTAGCAGCGCAGCTCTATTTCCTGTTGTTTCTTAAGTTTCCCCACTGCTATTAATGTTCTTTCTGTTTGTTGGACCTACACCTCCTTTCTTTCCTCCCAATTCCACATTTCTCCTAATTGAACAAACCCCATTCCCATTAAACTATGATTTCAGTAATCTTAGCGAATGCTAATTCGAAACCTTGTTAGGAAGACAGCACTCTTACTGTATCCTATCTATATCTTAGAATAAGAAATATGATTGAAAACTATTTCTCTGACTTGAAAAATTAGGAATACAATGTTATCAAGCATTATTTTTAAAGCTTTTGTAATCATACTTTATTATCTCAGTTATATATAACATACTCTAAGAGGCAGACCAAAAAAAGGCTTGTATTGTGTTGTGAAAATACAGATGGGTGATTTATCTAACAAAAAAAACAAAAGAAAAAATTCCAACCATTCTTGTTTTCACAGAGGAAGATACGTATGGTTTTTACTCCAATTTGTTGTTCAAGTATTTTCTCGCAGAAGGAGTTGTCTGCGGACATGACTTGTTTGTTGCTTCTGCTAAAGAGCATCCCGACAACATCTTAAAGGTAAAGAAGACTCATGGCTTTTGACAAGTAAAACTGTAATGTCTTGGTGAATTTAAATACAGTTTAAACTATATATATTTTGTAGTAAGAAATTACTTAATTTTGGTAATTCATAGGAATCTGTTGGGAATTGCAGGTGTCAGATTTGCCAATAGATTTAGCTTACTAAATTTCTATAGAGAATGGAATGGGATCCTCCCAATTCCAAATCAAGCTAGGAGCTTGCTTATCCTTTATTTTGATTATGGATGAAAACCAGACAGACTAACTGGCTTAGTTGAATGGTTTGAGTAAACCAAACTTGTTTACAGTTTTCACCTGCCTATAAGGAAGGGTAGGTAAATAACCTGTTTCCAATATATTGTAAAGGAAACAGTGTACAATTTATGTAGATATTTGTTGTAGCTTCCTAGAAAAAAAAGCAAATTATCATTTAACATTAAACTTCCTTTACACATTCATATCATTCTGTCTTTTCTCTGTTAGGAAACATGGTCAACTTTTGATCCGGTCATAAAGGTTCCTTTGAGACTTCAGTGAGCTCTTTAATTAGCCACTGATAGTTACCTTTGTAAAGTTGTTGTATAAGGGGAAAAGCCTGATCGACGCTGCAAAAAAATGCTGAAGTTGTGAGGATAAACTTACAAAATCTCATTAAATATTTTCTGTCTTTCCAAGGCTGCCTTTTTTTCTAATATCAAAAGTAACATATAATTTACTAATTACTTCTGCATCAAGTGAAGTCTGGCTATTTCCTTAAGAGTCTTCAGAGACTATTTCTGGACAAAATGATTACTTCTCTTTTTTTCCTACCCAGTGTTAATAGATTGGATGCCTTTTCTTTTCAATATGATCTTCAGTATTCAACAAAAAATATAATTTTAATGAAATGATATTAATGTGATTATGAAAAAATCTGGTTTTTTTTTTGTTTTGAACCTAAAGATACTTCATTTAAGGGTGAAATTTTTCTCATTTGTTCTTGTGCTTTAGAATATAGCCTAAACAAACAGGTTGAAATTTTGTTCAGAGCTATGAATTACATAAGACCATGCTATAATTTTTTTATATTTGGTTTTAAATAACTGATAATCAAGTCATTGGCTCTCTGACCATACAATAAGGATCATTGCTGTTGTATTTCTCATCAAAATTAAATTATTCAAATGAATATGTGTTGCATTGCATCAAATTTCTTTGAGTAGCTTACATACATTTTACTATTCTCTCATTTCCCTTTGAATCAATCATAGTTCATTGCATGTCATATTTTTCCTAGATCCTGTTCTTTATGCTTTTGTAAGTTAATCAACAGACATTGTTACATACACCTATCCTTGTATCAGTTTGAGTTTTTGTGGTCAGTTGGTTCGATGTGACTCGTTGAGCTCTCTTCTCTGCTTTGGAATCAGTTGTCCTTACTTTTCAGATCTGGACACTACATTCTTCTGTTGTAGCTCTGTAGTGGTTTTACTATGAGAGACTGTAAATGGATGGGCAATATCACTACAGGAAAGTTGAGGAAAACATATTTTTTGCTTGTTTTCTTCCTCTGTTTGTGTGTTTGTATGACCAACAGTACTCCTCCTTATGCTTTTCTACTGTTACCTTGGCTGTTCAACACTTCCTTTGCATAACAGACAAGTCATGGTAGAGTTAATTTCTCTGATTTGTATTGCTCTCTTGAAATTGCTTCAGTGAAGTAGCCCTGTAATATGCTAGACATCAATCTAGAAAATTATGTACTTTCACGCTTGGAAAGCTGAGGCAGTTCTTGAAATGCCAGTGTATGTTACCTACAAACCATTATTGGCTCACCTGGAAGAAGTCGATCTAAGACTGACATCAGCCATGATTAGGTCTCCAAATCACAGGAGTAGAGAAGTTTTCCCTATGACTGCCTCACTTGACTTTTAAAAGAGAAGACCTTGAGGTGCTTCAAGAAGTCCTCTCCTGTCATGAAATGAGCCATTTGGGACTTGGATGTTCCCCCGAAGTCAGGATTTTAATATCTGACATTTCTGACATTTAATATCTGACATTTCTGACTGTCAAATAACATTTCCTTTTCTTTAATGAGATTAGTAATTAATTTATTTTCAGTATCTGTTGGAAAGGCAACATAGAATTGATACATATTAACCTGAGTTAAATGTTTTTCAATTGATCTTCATTTTATGGAATTCAAGTATGGATTCAATGTATTCTATAGTTAGTATTTTATTTAACTGGTGTTTTACATAAAGACAGTTCATTAACTGCTTCAAGTCCTTATTGTGTGGTCAGTCTATTTATACATTCAGTTCTGTGCTGAGATGCCGTAATTGCGCTATTCTAATTTTATGATGCGATTGGAAGTTTCTTGAACCTATAACCAAGACAAATATTGCTGGTAGTAGGAAGAGGAAAAGACATTCTTATAGACCATAATTATCTTGAAATTGTGTACAACTAAAAGACAAGCAGAGGATAAAAAGCCCTGATCAGCTGCCTAAGATATATTATATTACCACCCACCAATTTATCCATCATCCTTTGAAAACATATTCATGCCTTTTGTAGTCAAAGCTCCTTCAGGAAATTGGCATTAAGATGTAATGCTGAAAAATTATACACCTCTAGTAAAATCTACCGAACTATATACATGCTGTTTTTTTATAAAGTATTTTAAACATTTGAGACCATTTCTTTTCAATCTCTGTTCTTCAACAAAAGGCAACTTTTTACTATAAGGGCATAAATACTGCAAATAGTATATAAAATAAGAAATAATATGGTATACTTCAGTGAATGATGAAAAGTAAAACTGATTGTATTGCTTAATGGAAAACTAATTCAATAATAAAATGACTGAAGGAAACATATCTTAACAGTCAATTTCCAGTACCATACCTTACTAAGTTTAGACTGCAATTATGAAAGACTGTTATGTGCTCAAGCTTAAAAACAAAGAAAATCGAATAAAGTAGATAGGAGTGTTTTATTATGTCCATTTCCTTAACTTCACTGTGTTTAGTGGCTATATTTTTTTATAGTTCATCACTCTAAAGTTCATGCCAACTATTTTGAAGTATCATGTAGTGTATGTATTTGAGAATGGAACATACAAATTTAATATATGGTTGTATTTATTACAGAGGAAATCTTTAACGTGTTTTTTTTGAAAGAAACAGCAAGTAAAGGGGGTTTAAATATTTCCTTGAAGATCACTGTAGCCAAAATTAGAACAGGCTTACATCTACTCCAGGCTATACTGAATACCAAACTGGCTTCTGGAAGCCATAAAAATACAGTTAAGTGTGTAACAGCTTAGTTCTTTATGCCCATTCTCCTTTTTAGTGCCAAGTTATGGTTCCAGTCTTTTAAAAAAAATATATATATATATATATATATAAATCTATATCTGTGGTGGCAGCATTTCTGTATTTCTTACTTTTCCAACATCAGATTTGGCACTAAATTTCTAGAACTGCCTTCAAAAGAATTTCTTTGTCTTTTATCCTGATTGTTTTATCTAGATCTTGAGGGAAATTATTTTCACAGGTTTTACTGAGAAAAGAGTTGAATTGTATTTGCTCCTGATCTTGAGAGGAGCTTCCTGGTCATTAGAAAAACTGAGAGACAGAAACCAGCATTCCCTGAAGCCCAACACTTTCCCTGTGCAAGCCCAGCCAATGTTACATCAATGACCTCACTGGAAGTCTGAGGTGGAACAGTGGTAGGTCCAGAACTGCTTTCTGGAGCTTTATCTGTTCACTTTTTCACTTGTGGGAAAGTCCCTTTGTGCCATTGCTGCATTTTTATGGAATTCCTGTTTTCAAGCTGGGATTTTATTACAGGATACTTCTGGACTCTGCTGAGATTGCATTTTGAGCATCCTCTTGCAAGAAGAGGATAAAAAGCACTGCCTTCAAGAAAGAAACATACTTTGTCACAATCTATAAGCCTGCTGCTTATGGTGAGGACATTTTTCCTACCTCTGCTATAGAGGATAGAAGGAAATACGTTCCTCAAAATTCTATTTCCAAACAGCTCCTTTGAGGCTTGCCATACAAAGGCATGAAGTGCTATTTACCTTGTACATCTGGTGTCACTGTATTTCCAAGTTGCTCTCTGGAAAGATACAAAGGATATTCTCTTAAGTAATAAGGCCCTTAGAGTACCCATGTACCAGATATACAGTATCATTGTGTTTGCTGGATGTATTCTGAGGTCTGGTGAGTCAGGATTTTAAACACTAGTGTTAAAGGGTGCCACAGTGAAGGGTAAAATGCACTGTTACTTGGTGAGGAAGCAGGGAGGTGCATGTAGAGAAGTAGAATAGTTCATTAAAAAACAATAGGGACAAGATCATAAAACCCTACAGAAACAGATTTTTTAAAAATTCCTGCCAAGCTGCAAAGATGTCTGAAACAAAAGTGAAAGTGTCATTTAAATAAGGCATTTTGCTTAATTAATTTGGAAAAGACTGAAAAATTTCCACCTTTAACGAGCTGGATATACAGAGCGGGCCTGAAGAACAGAAAGTGCACACTACTCTTATCGCATTGAAAAGATGAATGCAGAAAGAATCATGTCATTCTGTTATTTCCAGGGATATTTTTAAAAACAACAGTAGACAACCTGCTTTTGTGTTGCTGTGTATGCAAACAACCTCCTGCGAGAAAGCATAGCTGTCTATGTGGGCTTCTTTATCCTAGCAAAGTACATTCAACCATGATGAATCATTCCCTCATAGGTATGACTCCAAAACATTATTTTGTCAAAAGGAAGACTGCAAAAAAATGATCATGCTGGTGACTACGGCTTTCCAAGCTTCTATTTTCCAAGTGCACTTTTCTAACCTCTTCCTATCTCTTCGCTATCTGGTGTTGTGAGAGAAGCTCTGTATGAAAGCAAGAGGTATTTTTTCCATCATCTAACATTTTTAAATGCTACATAAAGGCGTTGAAAGCACAACAACTTGAAAGGTAAAAAGGTCTATGCAAGCAGGGCTACATTCCTATTATCCTTTTTTCCCAATTGTATTTTCAAAATACATGAGCTTGTTAACAGTGGTTCAGCTGCTGTGTGTTGTTAAATGTTATCACTTATTACACAGAAATCCAATTACAGTTACAGTACTACTGAACTCTCCTACCACATATTATCTCTCTTTATGAAGTAAAGTCAGTCTGTGACACAAAGACTAGGGCTGAAGCTAACCTTGGCAGGTATCTCAGAGTCTGAAAGTTCTTTTTGAAAAAATCTGATTTCTTTTTTATATAGTCTTGCTCATCAGTTTAGTTTTCTTGCCTGCATGTTGATTAAATGAAAGTTCTATTTTACCTTTTCCTCTATTAAAATGCAATTACATTGATTATATTGTAATACATACTTTTGTGCATTACAAAACTATGATATAAAGTTGAGAGAGAAGTTGTGTGGGTGTGAAAGAAGATGCTGAGGAAAAAAACCACATCACTTCTTTTTAAAAAGAATGAAATCCTTTTAAGCAGTACCCACGCTGGGAACTCTCTAAAGTGTAAAGCTTAGTCTTTGTTAAAAGTTCAGACCAATCTAATAAAAACTTTTTCCAGAACCAGAGGAATTAAATATTTGGCATAAATATTGGGTTTCCTATCTACCAATCCTTGGCAATTTATTAGGGTATTTTATTCATTATCTTAATTATGAAATCATAGTTATTTTTAAACACACATCTTATTTAGCCACTTGAATATATCATAAAAGTAGTAGCTTAAAAAAACAATAAACGTTTAGGCTTCAGTTTTCACAAATAACTATTATACAAATCTAGTTGTTAACTTTGTGGAATTGATTTGCTCAATTAATGAACTGTTGCTTAATAAACTGCTTCAGAAAAAGATGAAATAAACAAACATATAATCTTCTCCTGTGCATTCCTGGGTTTCAGTGTTATGAAATGGAGTCATAGTGCATGGAAGTTATTACAAGGAGTTCTTTGACTTGACTGTAGGGTTTACTTCTGTGAATGTGAAATAAAGAATATATACTCATGGATTAAAACAACCTCACCCATTAGAGTACTTTCAAATACTTTTTTTTTGTTTCAAGCAGAGGAATATTACTTCTGTTTTCCCCTCACACAATGCTTTGACTTATCCTGGATTGACTTCCATTTGGTCCTTTTGAATGTCAAAGAAAAATTTCTGTAGAAGAGCCTTACCTGGAGACAGAAATAAACTATTGTACAAGGCCCGCTGCAAAGAGAAAAATTCTGTGTCCAGCCGTTTGGGTTCTTTAACAATAGATGTTGTCTTCACAAATGTTTACAATCAAAATAAAATCTCCTCCCTTTTTGGGAGTAGGGCCCTTTATACTGACTTTTATATAACACAGTATTGAAAAGAAAATATTTACCCTTCCTGACTTACCATCTGGTGTCTTTTAAATACTAAAAATTAACATAATGAAAAGGAGCCTTAAATTCATGTGAGTTTAAACCATTTAAATATCATTGCAGTTAGAGATCAACAGTGAATCGTCCTCCTTATAATATTTTATTTCACATTTCTTTAATCATCTCTATAGTGATATTACGTTGCAAAATACTTGCATAAAACGATGTGAACAATATATTTATTAATAAATAGATAATGTTTTAAATTCTTAAGTACTGTTAATTATACAGTTATTGAAACCTGTAAGGATCAAAGGATTTTATATAAGAGGGATTTCACATACAGCTTGGATTATGTTGCTAAATAATAGCACAGTAGTACTTCTTTAGCATTGTAAAATAGCTTAGAGAGGAGTATGATGCCTATGGTCGGTGTAATGCATTGGTAATTAAGAGGGTGTGGGGTTAAGCTTCATTAACTGCTGTGGGATTGTGTCTTGGATTTTATTATCCCCTAGAGAACATAAGAAGTGAGAGAGGTCAAACTGTTAGAATCTGATTTTGCTTCATGCATCTGCCAAAACAAGGCAGGCAAAGTAAAGTGGCAGCAAACATAGAAAGACCTGGATTGCTGGCAGATACGGGTTGTACACTTTTATTATAAATATAAAATATTAATTAAATGAAGTACTTCATGTTTGCAATAAAACCTTCATGAAATTGGTTTGTAGGAGACAAAATGATTTAACTGCATTGTCACTTAGTAGTAGCACTTCAGAAAACCCTTGTTTTTTTCCAAAACTTGTTTGTTTTTTTTTTTATTTTAAAACATAGCAACAAGCTTCCTGCTCTTTTTGTCCTTCCTACTCCATCTCACTCAGGCACAGATGAATGCCCCAACCAAACTGCACTTAATAACTTTAGCAGTTGTCTACTTTTTTGTGTATTTGTGCTGCATAGCAAAGACTTGTATTTTAGTTGACCCCAAGAAATGCTGTATATTTTCTGTTATTTTTTTATTTTAACTAATGCACTGCTACATGCTTTGTTTTTTATATACCTCGTGAGAGAGTTGTCTTTTCTTAGCCTGGGAGAATGTAACAGTTCTCAGGAGTTGACACACTGATGCCACAAAATTGTCAGTCCCAAAGCTTTTCAAAGCTGTATGATGTGGGAGCGGAGGTATTTTTAAGCAGAAATAGATTAAATAGATTTTTGTCAAGACAGTAAATCAACTCTTCTTAGTCTTTCACTTAAAGAACAAACATTTCTATTTCCAAATTCTTCATGAAATTTTGAAAGTAAGTTTTAACCATTTTGATAATTTTGTATTCTTCTGAAATTCTGAGTTTTATTCTAAGAATATAAATATATTTAGTCCTCAATAGGCTCACAGTCCCAAAAATTTTTTTAAATTCTGATAATTTCAGAAGAATTTAAATGCTTTTTAGGGATGATAGAGAAGTATATTTCTCAAATATAAATAACGATTTAATAACACTGCTGGAAACTAGTGTCTCTGTTTCTCAATTTGTAATGATTCTAGGAGAAAGGGAGTTGTGCTAAAGCCCTGCTCTTGTACCTCACACACACAGATATTTTGAGGAAAAACCCAGACTTAGCCACCTTTAAATATCACTCAGAAACCGTGCCCTCCACTGCTCACCTGATATGTTTGGCTGTATAGTTTTCCCTTCCCATTTTGTATAGCTGTGCAGAGAAGCCTGTGTTCTGTGGCTAGTTTGGCTGCTGGTCTGCTTCATCCTTTCCATAACTATTACTTTTCCTCCTATTTTAAGAACAATCTGAGAATAGGTGATCACTTTGTGGTTCTTGGACAATAATGAAACCTTTCATCACACTGAAGAGCTGCGAATTATATAGCCAACCAGTCAGACTTTATTTTTGAGAATGGACCTGAGTTAGGACAACTGGAGGCTTCTTCTTAGGTGCTCTGTTTCACCCAGGCAGGGTTGGGTTTGGAAAGAGCTATTTCCTTGAAATAAAGAATAGCATTTAATCTGTAGTGTCAGAAAAGAGGAAAGCTTTTTATACCAGTTCTAGTTACCATGAAAATAAAAAGAGGATATGAGGAGGAAAATAAATGTTTGGATCATTTCAATTTCAGTATTTTCAATATTGTCCATAGGTTATTGTCTGTAATTCTCCCCCATCTCAAGCCATTTTAAGTGCTTTCCCTTTCCAATATGCTTATAGAAATGTCTGGTTAAAAGAGTTTTGAAAATTATGGACTGGGATACTTGAATCAGTACATAAGGAAAAGCAACATTAGCAATCAGCTATGTATTCTGTTTAGTCTTTTACCAGGCTAATAAAGGCATTCAGATTAACTTCTAGTCTATGTAGACATATCATCAAACAACAACTATATGTTTTGCTTCTCTTTCATACAGTTTAGTGTAAATGGGAAGGAAACAAGGGTAAGCAGAAGCTGGGATAACAGTGATAAAGTCAGGATGCAAATCTGGAGGTAAACAGTCTTTACTAATTCTATTCATCAATCTTTGTATGTTCAAATCAGAGACAGACCATGAATATGTTTGGCTTTTTTTTTTCCTATCTGTGCAACACCTTGGAATGTGTTTAATCAAGTTAATATTCCAGGTGGAGCTCAAGCAATTGGTCTTCAAAATACCAGCCAGCTCCAAAGGCAGACTACCTTTTCCCGATTGCAGCTGAATTATGTACAAAGCTTCCTTAAGAGGCCAAAATGTTCACAGCAGTCACATGGAGGAATATGCTTTCTCTACTAACAGACATACTTGGTGCTGTGATACGTTTGTTTTAGAGCAAAGTGTTTGTTGGGATAGAAAATTATATGTTTGTGAGACCTAGTAGTAGCCCTTAAGTCTCAGTGTATCACGTGAACACATTTCTGGCGTAGGTGCAAGAACATGGTACATCTAAGAAACGTATTAATCAGCTGTCTTGGTATTTAATAGGTAAATGCATTTTGGAAAAGCAACTGAGGAAATAAGAGTTGCTTTTTGTATCTGAGTGTTCTTCAAGTGGTTGTGGTTCCTTCTGTGGGACATCAAGGGACAAGACAGCATACGAGATCTAAGCTGATGTACATGGTAACTGTCACGGTACTGAGACATGGGTTTTCTCATGTTGCTTTGTGTGAATTTAGTCACATTTAAACCTTCATCAGAATTAAGAGTAAACTATATTGGCAAAAAAAGGGCTATTTCAGATTGATACTTAGGTAGGTTTTCATCTCCAGCAGCCAAATTCTTTGTCAGCTTCAGGTGAAATCATTTTTCCTTGACCTCTTAATCTGCTTCATTTTTAGCACTAGTTAAGGCATACCACAGTGCTTAATTGTGTTGCGCTGATGGCATGTTTGTCTCTAATAGTTTTGGACTGAGCTTCTCAGGTGTCAACAGCTAGTACTTGTAATGTCTCCTGTGCATCTAGTGCCATGTGAGGTTTTGTTCTGTGTTTCTCTGCAAGGCAGGAACTTATCTCAATGTTACATGTGGGTATTGAAGCAGCTTGTACTTTATCGGTGTACTCTCACCCATTATTCCTTGACCTCTGTTGTATTTTAGAATAAATTACAGACTTGGTGTAAAACATTCATTTTGTGTGATTATATAGAAGGAAATGGATATAGCTAAAAGCCCGTCTCAAATTTATCTTTGCCAATGACTATATAGTAACAATTAACCAGTAGTACAAGTGACAGGTATTTGCAGGCATTCTGAAGCAGAAAAATATTAAATAGCTCTAAGAAAATATTGGTGCTGGTTTTCTCTTTAATTGCAGTAAAGGTGAATAGTAAAATCTGTCTTTTCCTGGATTTTGGCTTTGTAAATCGTGTGATAGCTTCCCAGGGATACTACAGCAGGAAAAAGCAGCAACTTGTTACATCAATATTAGGATCTGAAACAGGGGCAAGCTCAGTGAGTTAGATGAAATGCATTGGCAGGATTTTATGATCTCTTCCAGCCTTCCAAACTGTAGCTGGCACTTGTTTTCAGAAGAACAGAGGTTACCCACCACTGTAAAAAGTTGCAGGTGGTAACTGGGAGCCAGATGATCTTGGTGAATGAAGGAAGAGTTATCTCTAAATGTTGTTTTGGCCGTTTCTTTACAGAACGAACTTTTTAAATGTAGCTTACTTTTCTTTATTTTTTTTAATTACTATAATTGAGAGATATTTTGAGATAATCATGTATCAGCAACTCTTCAATGAAAAGGAAAGACCTTTATACCTTAGTTAGCTTAAATCTGTGAATACCTGTATTAGGAAATTAAATCTGCATTATAGTTTAGGTGTTCAGTAATTTGTTTTCAAAATAGCACCTTAATTGGAAAATTTTATTTACTCTTTATTATGGATGTCTGTGCTATAAAATTAGAAATTCAAAATAACATATTTTTTAGAAGAATATATAATGCTCTTGGAATTAAATACATATAATTTGTATCTGCATATATGTGAAATGCATTACCATGTTTGTCAGTTCATTTTTGTATTTATACTTTCTCAGAACCTTTCAGTACAGCATTCTGTTTTCATTTTCTCCTGTCTATCAGAAATCTTTGTCTTTGGATTGAAAGTTTCCTTGCTTTCTTTCTGAGTAGAAATGGGGAAACTTTGACAAAAGCAAGTCTATTTTTTTGCTGAAATATCTGTTATAAATCTGTAAATTAAATGAAAGCTGTAAATACTGACTTAATTATAATCTTCATGTAGCTTACCTTTTCATAAGGCCTCATTTTTACAACCATAGTAATATAAGGTTACTTTATACAAGATGTAAGAAGTTGAAAAATTAACTCTATACATAACCATCCTCATGAAGAGCCTTTACCAGGCTTTTGCAGTTTGTTTGTAAAAGGAAAGTAAATAAAATTACTTGCTCAAAGCTGTGACTCGCATCTTCTGCTTGCCTGCCGAAACACTTAGCTATACTTGTTCTGTTCCTGTATTAAGTACCTACATAAGTTTTATATATTCCCTTACCTTTTATTTCAGAGGGTGTACTTGCCAGCCACTGAGAGAGAGAAACAACTGTCCTGAAATTAGAAACATTTGTTCTCAGTGTTATTAGATTAACTTACATTAAAGAAAGAAAAGTAACACATGTTGTTCAGAAGATTAGATATCAAAATATATACAGGTTTTTCTCACCTGTATTCTTGAAGACTCAATTAACATAATACTAAACCCAAAGTGCATTCGTTTAAACTTTGACTGTCTTCTTTCTGTGGCTGTTTGTTAGTACCATGTCAGCCTACATAAAGCTATGAATGTCCTTTAGATGTTTATGATCATTATCAGCTCTGCTTGTGTTCAGTTTTATGTCTATCACATACTTGGATCAAGATTCTTCTAAAGTTTTCAAATTTGGGTTTTCTATTAGAACTTAGTTTTCAAATAAGTCTTAATTGATTTTAAGCAAATAAAGAGTTCTTGTGCCTTCCAGTTTACAAAAATGGGTGATTTGAATATCTGAACTGCCATTTCTACTATGGATAGCTGACATTCTCTCACTCTCCACCTGTAGGAACTTCCAGCGCCTTTGCTTGATGACACCTACAGAAAGGAATTGGGAGAAGAAGCAATGGCTGATAAGCCTAAGGATTTTCAGGATTCTATGAAAATAGCCTGGCGCTACCAAAATTTACCAAAAGTGGAGGTAATCAGTATTATTTTTTACTCTTACAGTAGATGAATTTGCAGAGAAAATGCTTTTCAATAGAATCTAGACAACAGAACTGCTAATGGACAGTGTTACAAGATTGCCTCATGAGACCAAGTTATCATACACATCATTTTTGGTTACAAGAGAGACAGAGAGGAAGTGAATTTGAGTTTCCAGGAATTGTAATAATTTAAGAGTAAAAAAAAAAAAATAGAATTCACTGAGATTTTTTTCATGAGTATTATGAAAGTGAGACAGCTTTTCAGGAAAGTTTGAATAATTTGGTCACTTACGATCTTTGCCCAAATTTAGTTGTACATAAGTTACTTAAGCAGGTTTAATCAACAGTACTTAACTAGATCTCTGTAGTGAAAGTGCTGTGTGGAAGCAGGCTTTAACCTGCTTATCCATGTGCATAACAACTAAAGTAAGCACTTGAGATTATATCAGCTTCACTGTCACTAGAAACTGATCACTGTGCAGGGAGAAAATAAGAAACAAGCCTAGTCTTTCAGAGTTTACAATTGTTAGTGTTTTGTGACTAATGTATCTCTTGTGACTGGTGAATTTGTTTAATCCAGTGACACAATCAAACGTTAATAAAGTTACAGAATTTTTTACTCTCAGGACTAAAAACTTGTTTTGTCTATACATTGTAGGCTACATTTATAGATTCTGGTCTACATGTAGTCATAGCTGCCTGGTAAATTCAGTTTTATTCTTAAAAAACATAATTGGAATGTGACAAAATGATCTTACAAGGCTTGGCATGTTTGGTTTTCTGTGAAATTGTACAGACATGGCTATATAGTTGTGTCAGAAAAGACTTATATATGGTGACATGCCAAATCAAACAGCCTCCAGGGTAATCATATAATCTCATCAATTTTATTATTGTGGAGCTTGCTGTGCCATTCTGAACCATCCCCAAAATAATATGTCCAGTTTAAAATCCAACAGAATTTCTCATACATTGATAGGGAAAGAATTGCATGCTCTTAACAAATAGTGTTCTAACAAAATAGAAAAACATATAAATAATCCAGTTGTGTGTCCACTCATCCTATATAACTTTATAGCAATAATCACCTCTTCCACTAATGTATTTGTCTACAATACATTATGTCCTCAAGTATTGAAATTTGATTATGCAGGATAAAATATAATGATCAATATTTGTAGGATGTTTCCCATATTTTCATTGTTTTCTGAAATTCTTTCTGAATTGGATACTGATCATTCTGAATAGTTAAGGTACAATATTTTTTAATATATTGTTTGTTAAAACATAAAATAGGAGCTAGACTTTTACTTGTGAGTTTTAGGTGGCCAATACTTAAAATTCCTCAGGATATTCTAATTAGTGAAAAACAGGTTTGAAAATTGTATTTTTCAATATTTTATAATTCTGTTACCATAACACTTTGGTTCTGTGCTAAATTAATTTGATTGGTGTATATAGTCCACTGAGAAAAAATCTGCTGTGGCTTGTAGTACACTGGATGTTCAATACACTTAATATTAGCTTACGATTTATTCTCTACATTTTCTCTTGGCAGAAAAACATAACATTGAATATAATTTTAAGACATGTTTTCCAAACTAAGTGAAGTAATAAACTCATATATTTTCAAAAAACTACGGTCAAATAGTTTCAAGAATGAAAGGGAGAAGATAGCTTATCATTGGACTAGAAATCTTACTTGTTAGCAGAAAACTTTTCTGCCCAGTATCTGACTTTACGTGAAGGTAAGAAAACTGACTAAAAACTGTCTGTGTGGTATTTTTTATGCCAAATTTAGTTTTCATTTCTAAACAATAAACAAGGGCTTCATTAATAGATCAGATATTCCCTATCCACTTATTAGACCTCATATAGAGCAATTAACTCATTGTTCTTATGCACAGTATTTATATTAGTAATCTTCATAACTATCACAGTTTCTCTTTACATATTGTGTTTACCCTGTACATCAGAAAAAATAGAAGGTTTGCTAGAAATCTGAGTAACAGGTTGTATTGTGCTTGATGTGCCTTTGCCACTTTGTTACTTTCATCTGTATCAGAGATTAATTTCATGCAAACTTTTGAGTATATGGATAGCCTATTTTGCAATGCAAGACAGTGTGGTGGTTTTCTTTCTTTTTTTTTGAATGAACTGCTCATGTTCTTGGGGCAATATATAAACTGTCACAGCATGAAATCAATTTTCTGCCTTGATTCATCCTAAATCTGAGATTTCTAGCACATTAGTATTGCAATTAGAAACATTAACAGCAGAAGGTAGCATAAAAGCATGCTCTGCTCACTGACAATTTGGTGTATTTCTCCTTGTGCAAAGTAAGAATCTGGGAAAGAACAGGCTTGAGCCTCCAACGCACTAATAAATTTATCAGATCAAACTGAAGAGGAATGGAAAGTCTCTGCTTCGCACTCTCCATGGTCATTCTGCTAAGGCAGATTATTCATGCTTACTTGATTCAGGTAGGCTTTTTGCAAGCTTCCCTGCTAAGCCTGGGAATGCAGTACATTGAGGCCTATTCTTAGGCTTCTGACATAGACCGAGCTTTTATTGCATGGTGTTTTATTATAGCCAAATCCTAGTCTCCACCCAGTTTGTAGGCACTGTGCTTATTCTTTTGAATCAAGAGAGGTTATCACCTACCTTAATCCATGCAGCAGGGTGGATTAAGGACACCAATGTGCCTCAGGATTCTCAAAGAGGATCCTGGAAACTTCTTGTTTCTTCTTTTTTGCTGTCTTTACTAAACTCTATTGGGCCTCAGTAAGGATTTGCATCTGAAATGGGCAACCTGGAGCTTTTCTCAATGAAGACATCAGATCAAAGTTCAGTTAGTCAAGGCCTTTCTAAAACATTAAGGAGGCTTGGAAGTACACAATAAAAAGATGAGCTCTGGCAGAGATTGCAGTAAAAACATTCTGATCTGTAATCCGGATAAAGAATAGATTATAGGCCAAAGAACAACCCTTGTTTAAATTGCTTTCAAAATCCTCGTTTTAAATAAAGTTACATTTTATATTTAAAAATACTTAGAATTTGATAGACTGTTGTGTTTGGCTGGACTTGAAAATAGTGTGCTAGTAGATAAGTTAGAACACTGTCTTAGAGAACGTGTTTTTCTCTCTTTTTTTACTAAAACTGATACACTTCTTATAACTAGATGTACATGAGCAATTTTTTGGTTTTTTAATTATAGAATAATTATTTGTTTTAATGGGAAGTTAGGGCTTAGTTTGATTATTCTATTGCTTTAGTAGGAAAGTTGTTGTATTATTTTTGTTACTCCTATTCTCTGATAATTGACCAGGTCAAACATCCATTCATCAAATGATTTCAAAGTATTTATTCTAAATCAAATTATTCTACTTAATCTTAACAATTTTGGTAAGCTGAAGCATGAAACAAGATTGTGGAAATACATAGCATGAATAATTTCAGAAAGCTAAGTATAAATATATGGCCGTGTCAGTCATGTCTCTATTCTTTCTTTTAACTGCTATAGTACTTACTTTATTAGCAAGGCCAAGTTTTACGATTGCCACAAGCTTTTTCTAATAACTGAAGTTAAAACTAAATTATTTGATGCTCAACATCCAAAAAATGTTGGGATACCAGATATTGCAGTAAGTCAGTATATCTACACAGCAAGAATAGCAGGCATTTGGATTGGAGTAGAATTTGTTGCAAAAAGTTGTTACAGAACACACAGAGAAGCTTAAAATTATTTGGGTTATTTCTTATCGCTTTTCGTAAGTAATTTCGTGCTCTTCAGTACAAGCAAAGTAGCACATCCCTGCGTTGTACAGTGCATACTTCAGATCCACTCCAGGCTTCGGGTGATTGTCCTCAAAATAATCTAATAGGTTACCTTTCTTTTGACCTACAGAGAGGCTGTTAGAAGTCTAGGATCCAGGACCTTTCACAGTCTGCCATCTTGCCAGCTAGAAATATCTCATTTATATTGGAACTTGTATTGCAAAACTTGTCTGGTTGTTCTAAATGACCTTTCTTTTATGCAAAAGAGTCATAACAGTTGATGAGAGATAATCTGATCGAGGTTACAGTGGTGTTTGTGCTGTAACCTAAAGATCAGTTTTAATACTGCTTTGCTAATCTGTTACTCTTTCACGATGTATAAATGAAAATAAACTATATAGTGGTTTACATTTGTGCCAAGTGTTTTTCTTCCCTGGAAGAATGTAACTTGCCTCAGAGGTTTACTCTGCTTGACTCTTCTTTCCAGGATAGCTTTTCTCTAATAAGAAGGGCAGAAAAAAATGAAGAAAAAAGAGCAAAAACTGTTCAATTCCTGTAGCAAACAGCTAGTGCACATTTGAATACTGCATATTATACCAATTCTCTGGGGTTTTTAATATGATATGTAGTTCAAATAGTGTTGCAGGTTGCTTACTGAAATCCGTTAATGTGGGACAAACAAATGCTTTCATTTCTACTGTTTATTTATTAGCAACGCATATTCAAAAATTTAAATTCCTACTATGGTATATATTACATTTGGAGGTTTGTGATGTTTTATATACTCGAAATTGAGAGCAGATAAAAAAGTATCTTCATTAAAGTAAACCATGCTTATTGTGTGTAATGTCTGTGTAATATTCAACCTGTCCTTTACTCAAAATTCAAGAAATTAGAAGTAGTTTTTAACTATTTCCACTTTTTCACAATTTTCTGTTAAAATCAGATATAGGAGGATGCAATGGTATTTTGTTTCTTAGTGATCATAAATAGAGTGAGACATTTTCAAAGTCAACTGAAAATTCCTGTGACCCTGTAGAATTCTCAGATACTGAAAAATCAGATAAGTGGAACGTGTCATGGTCAGATTTCATATAACTGGCCTTTTGATATTTGTAACTGCATGTCTAGAACATGTGCAAAAATACATTCATTTAAGTATCAGACTGCATCTTGGCGATTCAACCTGAAACAGAAAGGGTTGAATTTTGTGTGAAAAATTCACACTGTAGAATGTCAACAGAGGAACCAAAAGTTGATAGTAAATATTATAATGTTGTTCTGCTTAAAGCTTATATTTAAGCTGAGGGATAAAAAAAATCAGAGGTTTCTTTCAAATGTAGTGCAAATTAGTTGTTTTCTCTTGACAGATAATTATTTAATAGGTTATTGTAATTCATATTATTGTTTCCACAGACCAGCCCAACAACATCTACAAAATTTGGTCATTATTATGATATTTCTAAGACAATGTCTCCAGAACTATTTCAGTCTGTAAAGTATCACAGTTTTTACCTTCCTGAAGAATTGTCTTTACAGCATAAAATGAAAACATGGTAAGTTGTAATACCACGTGCTTCTGTTGTGTGTTCAAGTTTTGTCTGCATATTAGTAATAAGGGACATTTTTGCATCTACACTTGCTGTGAAAATATTTGTAGCCATACATGGCTCACAAGCAGTTCAGCTGTGGTTGTCATGTCAGCTCTACATGCCATGACTGGCAGCGAAGCTGCTGTGGCGCAGAGACTTCATATACTGAGTCTTCAGCTGTGGGAAGAAGCAAGCTGGCAGGGACAATTAAGGCAGACATGACTAGGACAGCCTAGGACACAGCTGCGTGTTCAGTCCAGCCCTACTGACAGCTAAATGTGAGGACTGGGGAAAACTCTTTCTGTCTGTGAACTACTCCCAGAGCACCATGCCCCATCAGCTTTCGGAGATGTGTATGTCAGGTGGCTATCAGTCTTAGGAAGATATCTCTGCAGTTTTTAAGGCTAAGAAGACAGGCCATCCTTGACCTACATAGCTTAGAATGCTATATCAGATTAGTTTATTATGTGAGTCGCCCTTCTTACATCCTGCAGCTTCACCTAAGGAAAACAGAAAATACTGTGAATAGAATTACAATCACTAATTATGTCTTACACGACACCCCTAATTCCAGAGAAAATAAAAAACTCTTCTCTGAATGAATAACTTATAGTTTATGTCTCTCAGTAATGAAATAAGGAAGACCAATAGGAAATGAGTCACAGTAGCAAAGACTTGTATTTGTGCCTGTAGCACACACATTCATGGTATCTTTCTTGGAGACATTTCAAGTCAAACATCAGATATGGCCTAGCACTCTTTGTTCAGCCCAGTCAATTTATGTAGTATTTAGTGTTATAAATCCCAGTGTGTAAGACCAAATGCTGGAAGTCTAATATGGTATGCTTTATTGTGATTGATTTTCAGTACAATGCACTCATAAATAAAAACTGAGATTTATGAAAGAAGCACAGTAGGAAACACATTTCTTAGAGTTGTAGAAAAGCAACAGCTAAGTCTTTTTTTTCTGTGTTAGTTGATCAAATGTCACTGGTTTTTAAAGTAAATTGTTACAATGTGAAAAAACCCACGTACTTTTTCTGTAATAAATACCTGAATCAACTTTATTTAGGTCACACAAAAGTATCTAACAGCTACATTGCAAGTGATTCTATTGTTATTGAGCAACTTCAGTCCCTTGTTGTCTTTTCTATAGCTAACTAGAATCCCTTCTGACTCTGGGTTTAATTCCACTAACTATATGTCTGTCAAGTATTTGCACATTTTATGTTAAAATCAAATTTACTTTTGTATATAGTATAGAAAATGGACTTTAACTGGTATGCATTTGATTTTATAAGCCTCTGCTACTTTCCTTGTCTGCTTTACTGATAGAAGCTCATCATTCTTACCATATGAATTCTATTTTTACTTTTAGTTTTTACCTAATGGAAAGATTAGATTTAGTTAATTTGCTTGGCAGATTCGTAGAGCACAGAATGATGAGGTGAGGAATGTGATCAAATAAAGATGGACTTTAGAAGGCTTATCACCTTTTCTTCTCCCTGCACCCACCATGTGAGTCTCCCTCCAGAAGCTCCTCCTGAGGAAAGAATTGTATTGGTGGGAGTAAAGGCAAGTGCCAAGGTAACAGACAACCACCATTCTAAATGTCGTTTTCTTAGACTACAATGCAATGTGATAAATAACACATTGGGATTTGGGAACTCTCAGACAGAAATCTGTAGGAACTCTGGGAGAAGTGTACATCTCTTTGTTCATTTACAGTAAATTATTTATCTTCTAACTTTGATTATTGTCTTGTCTGACCACAAACACTAGTTCTCGATTTGCTGTGTTAAAAAGGTTGCACTAGGCTGAGGTATTGGCAAGGCAGGAAGAAAAATTATGCAGAACTGCAGCCTCTGAAATGAAGGTTTCTATTTCTCTATGGAGAAACAGAAGATTTAATTTTCCCATAGTTACATTTTGAGACACACTTAAAAAATAATCTGAATTAGAATCTTTCAACTTTGGTTCATCAGTGTTGTGTAACTGGAGTTCTTAAAAAAATGATAGATGTGGAGAAAAGTTTCTTCTCCTGTTACTTCAATCCCCAAATTGATGTGCACCTGGCACAGTTACTATCAGCAAATTGAACTACTCTGTAAGGAAAGACGAGGTCAGAAAATATGTAAACATTTTTAAACTGTGACCTAATGGAATTCATCAGTAAAACATACAGAATTGACAAAGTTCCACAAACTCAAAAAGGCCAAAGCAAATGCCTTTCTTTTAAAGAGAGGAGAAGGTGAAGGCAACTGAGGGGTAACATCAGTGCTCTGAAAAATACCAGGAAAAAAAATAGTATAATCTATTTTTAAGCTTCTAGGATAGCGTTACTCAGTATGTGTTTCCTTTGTTTGCTTATGGGTGTTCAATTGGGATGCAATCAAAAGTCTCTAAAAATAAATCAAGACATATTCTCCATTGATGAAGTCTGTTACCATGTCAAAGGAGGAACATAGAGTGCTTTGACAGTTTTGTTTTTGTCATGTTGAGTGTGATATTCTTATCTTCTAAATAAGCTGTCATTGAGTCACAGTTGAAGCTGAGTGAAGTACCAGGCTTTATCCCAGTGTTATGTCTGGTAATAACCTAGTAGTAATTTGCCTTGATACAAATCCTGAGCAATGGGTGTCTTTATTGCATTCATGATGTCATATTTGGAAAAAAAATGGAAGCAACGATTGCATGCAGATAATGGAATTAGAATCCAAGAAGATTTAGGTCGTTGACCTGGGGTAATGTGTATGGAATTCAGTGAAGACATGCTGAATATCATGCTAGTAGGAGTAATTAATCGAATACAGAAAACAGCATAGTGGGTCTCCAGAAGAAGATCCGCAGTTATAAAGTAGCTTGAACATAGAAGGTATCAGCTATAAAATATGCTACAGAAGAGCATAATTTTAAAAGCATGGAGGTAATAAACTGGAATTTAATGTTGAAGACATGAAAAGCATTTCTGTTCTGCTTCACCCTATCAAGCCTGTTCAATTTCTTATAGCATCCATCATGAAAACTCCAGATCAGTTAGAGAGGATCGTGAAGATGGATATACATCTAGAACTGGGATGCATAGCCATAAAGGAAGAACAAAAGCTTTTAGGCAAATCTAAGCAATCTTGAAGCATGTTGAAAACTGACAGCAGGTAGTAACTCTTGCCTACTGAAGATAGGACAAGCTGTAATGGGCTACAGTAAACTAGTGGTAGAAATACAGGCTGGAAATACAGAGATGTTTTTCTAATGACTAGCCCAAGAAGAAGTTACTTTGAAGACACAGGTTGGGAGTATTGTAAAATCTCCATCATAGAAAATTTCTGAGGACAAGTTAGGTAAATATCTGTCAGAGATGGTTTAGATGTACTTCATCTTGCCCTAAGGCAAGAAGATAAGACTACCTGACCTCTTGAGGTCCTTTTCATCCCTATCTTCTGTGATTCTTTAATACACATTAGTCACAGTGTATTAAATCCAATACCAAGTATGAATGTTACCAATTATTTCACTGCTCTGAAAACGTTTATGCTTTCACAGAAACCCAACAGTATTGTATTGTATTTTTTACAAATATTGTGATGACGTTCTGAAGGAAGGATTCCTTTCTCAAGTAATGAAAGCAAGCTCACAGTCTTGTCAGGGTGATTTCACTAAAACAAGTTTATAGAAAGGGGAGGGAAAATATATTATTTAATTGGAATAACTGTTTCGAAAATCAATGCTTCTGGCTTCTAAAGCTAGCTTTGAATCTTAGAACAGTAAAAATGCTGTTCTTTTGATTATCTAGACAATGGTTTAAAATAAAGTAATGTGATAGTCACAGTTAACCCTTCCAATAGAAGCAGACAGTTTGTATTAGACCTCATCTTTGATTGCCTGAGGTCCCACTGAGACCTCGAGTCAAGCTGGGAGCTTGAGCTAACTTGTTTTATGCTGTGTTACAGTGAACTAGGAACATGAACATGGATGGTTAGCATGTCTCCACTTAGATGATATAATTTCTTAAACGCAAGGTTCTCGTACTGTAGTCTTAGATGCATAGCCAAAAAAACACCTGGTCCAATAATGCTAATTACCCATATAGCAGTGGGAAACCTCTCTAATCTATTAGGCTGACAGTACCTCAAAAAAAGTACTTATAGCCTGGAAGGAACTAAAAAGAAAGTTACAAAAATTACTTGAAATTCAGGAAATTTCTGAAAATAGTATTTTTTCAACTTAATCAGAAGAAGATTGACAGGAAATGTGTTGACACTGAAAGCTGACAAATCTTTCAAACATAATGAGGCATTTTTAGGAAGGGATAGTTCATTATTGAAATAATTTATATTGTTAAGCTATGGCCAGAAACTCTTGGGCCTTTTAGAAATCCTAAATATTTGTACACATGCTCCTCTCTTCCTGTCCTCAGAAACACTCATCTTCTTTGTGGACTTGCAAAGAAAAGAGACTGACTAGACAGAAATATTGACTAGTCTTTTACTTTGCAATTAAAGATCAGATTTGGAGATTATATACAGCATTTGTTCACTTAAAGTTTGGATCGATCTTTCTTTTGTGTGTTTTTGCATACATTTGTGTGTGCTTTTTGACAGAGGGAGATGAGGAATACTGTGTTTGCTGTTCTTTCTGTAGTGCTGGTACCTGATGGCTAAATGAGATTACAGGGTCCTCTTTTGGTTAATCGCTCAAGATGAGTAGAAGTTCATTGCCCCGTGATAAACATTAATGGGAAACAGATTGGGAAGTATGTCCTCCTAAAGGAAGTAGTAAATGAGACTGGGTGTTTGGTGCCAAAAGAAGGCATAAACCTTCTCTTTCTTATCTCATTATATTTTATATTAGGGAAGGGCAATTGTATCCTGACCCTACTGCTAGGACCGGGTTAACGGGTTGAGCAGCTGACAGCAACTGTTTTCCAGTTGCTGTTGCTAGGATATTCTGATTTTTGTTGCATTGTTAAAGCTGGTACTTAACAGGAAGGCAGAAATATCCTCTGAGATAACTCTGTGCATTGCAGAAAGGCTTTCTTTATAGCCCTCTACTTCTATCCAAGTTGTGCAGTTGCAATTACCAAAAGAGAATGTTTCATAATCAAGGGAACTAAAATAATTAAGCTGTAGTTTTTTCAATAATACACTTAAATTTTACCTTAAGAATGTATGTGCTTTTGAAAAAGAATAAATTTATCTAGAGTCTAGATTTACTGATAAATTTAGATAAAACAGGTTTAACTGTCTTGCCTAATGGGGTCTCCTTATGCATAATAAGGCTATTTGTCATACCCTTGATAACCTAACCTTTGTTAACTGCTTAGAAACTATCAACAGAGAAGTCAGAGGCTCCATTGTAACCAGGATACCTTCTTGCAGGCTCCTGCTTTATCCATTACTAAATTGCTAAACAAAAAAGAGTAAAGAAGGAATTGTTTAAACTCATTATCAGAATTAAATGATGTTGAGTAACAAAGCCAAAAAAAAAAGACTAGAAATTGGAAAATAAGAAATATCTTATTTCCTTCCTTAAATGTTATGACAAACATTGCCAGAGGAGTAATGTAACTTGTTAGAAATTATATTTCCACAGTATTTTTCATGACTCTATTTACATAGCATGGTTCAAATTCAAGTAAGCCATGAATATTTTACAAAGTAGAAAAGCACTTATTTTTACTTTTTTTAAAAGTATATATGCTTTACATAATTTTCTCTGATTTCTTCTTTGCTGACTGTATATTACCAGCTATTTCCAACTGTGAATATCATAGGGGAGTATTAAAAAATACTTTAAAAAGCCCAAAATTAATGATTGTTGTAGCAGTTGTGTGTATGAAAGTTTGCAGTAATAGAACATCAACTCTGTTCATCAGGGCACTGATTAGGTGTACTTGAAGTAACAATTGGGTAAATCTTTACCAGTTATAGAAGATTAGTACTGCACTGTAATGACCTCAACTTTAAGTAAGTGAGCCTGACATAAATTATCTTAATCCCTAGAGATTTTAGCTTTTACTAAATGTCTGACCACTGAACTAGTTAACTACTTATAATGTCAACTTTTATTCAGAGAGATTTGGTTTTTTTCTTCTATGACCCTTTTTCTATATGGCATCTTTGGACTGAAAGCACTGTCTGCTTGTATTTCTTTTTAATACAGCTGTTAGACATATATGGGAGAGTATTGAAATGTGTTGCTAAACTACTTCTTCTTATCAACAGCAATATGAACAGTGCTTACGCAAAGATGCTTCAGTCCATTCAGAGGATCATTCACCAGGAAGGATTTGATGGCTCTGATCCCCAGGTACTGAAGACTTTCATACTCTTCTGTGATCCTATAATTAATGTTATTTTCTAAATTTTCAAAGGTGTCACAAGAAAGTCTTGGATAAAGTAATAAGGAACAAGCTGTTTGTAAGCATTGCTAAAGTTAAGAAGCAAAATAAATAGTGTGGTTCATATTCTAATGTGCATTTGTAGTTTTACCTTACAGATATATAGACCATGGGAGAAAGAAGTGTAAGCCAATTTTATTAATAAAATGCATATTCTGTGCAATTAGCTAATAAATGGACTGCCAAATAGAATGTAATTAAGCAAAACACGTTTCCCCTTACAGTATTTTTTTCAGACTATTTCTTTAGCAATAATGTGGTTCAAGACTCTTAAGACTAAACATTTTATCCTAAACTTGAAGATTTTTTAAATGTTGTTTTAACTGGATTGAATTTTTTAAGGAATGAAATGGTGTGCCTCTTTATGTAGCAAACATTGAAACTTAAGTAATGGAATAAAAATGTCCTTTCAATGTATAAATCAAAACAACTTAGCAGACTTCTAAAGGTTTCTGTATTCTTTATAAATCATACTATGGGTAATCAAAAGCATTCGAAGCGTAACTGAACACCCTTTTTTCATTTAACCAGTGCCCTATCTATTATTCTTTGTCATATTTAGTAATACATGAGTCCTTTGGAGTTGCTGGACATAAAAAATTACATATATTGATGTTTAATAGTTAGGTCATTATCTTTATTGTCGTACAATAAAAATGTTACTACAGTAGAAGGTAATTAGTGTAGGTGCTCGAGGGCCTCAATGTAATACAAGACTGGATACTATTGCCAGTTTAATATCTTAGAAATCATTTTTGTGAGGAAGATAATGGAATGGATGGGTTTGTGTCTTACAATATATTTTAGAAACAATCCCTGCACAGAACACTGTGTTTAAATTTAGGTTATTTGTGCTCAGTGTTTAGTCTCTGCTGAGATTTGTGGGAGATCTTGCCTTCCCTTTGGTGGCAGTGCCAGTCTGAGAAAGTAAATTGGTCCCTGACAGGCACCTCTCCCCATTTGCTGTGGTAACCATGGCAACAGGCATGTCATCCTACCTACAGCAACCTGCACAGAGATGCTCCTCCCGCACAGTGACAGGTCCTGTGGAAGCCTGAGAGCTTACCGGATGCAAAGAGCAGTGCTGAGTGAAACAAACACCCTGCCAACCTTCAGCCAGCAAATAACCTCCTACTGAAGAGATTAGACTGGTGTTGTTTTTATATTCCTGAATATTTTTTCAAATGTAAAAGAAAATGAAGGTTTGTCACAGCCAGTATTTTGGGGGTTTTTGCTTGTAGGCAAGGAAAAATTAAACATCGTGGATTGCTAGTTTCTGTACTTGTTCATAGTTTCAAATGTCTTACTAGTGTCAATAAAGGTTAGATCTGTAACTCAGGTGAATTTAGAAGTATATGTTTGCTATTTCAGAGAGATAACGCACATGATTTCCTGGAGCTGTTTCTGATACTTCGTTTTTAAGATTCTTCTTTTCCCCATGCATAACCTGTCTTTGTACACTAAGATTTTGTACACTCAGAAGCAGTATCTAATAGACACTTCTTTAAAATATGTCCAGAGTTGAGTGCAGTTATGGCTTAGAATACACCTTGGATCTTTTTCTCTTTTATGAGAAATTCACCCTTCTGGTACTCCATATCCCTTTCCCTTTACTGAGCTTTCAAAAGTATTTTTTCAGCAGACAGGTATGAAAATTGTAGAAAGCATCAGCCTATATTCTTCTGGACCTGTGCGCTTTCCTGTACTGAATAATAGTACAAGCTTCTGAGAAGTTTATGCTTGTAATCCTCTCTCTTTGAGTGGGTCCTGTTGGCAGTGGCTTTCATGAAGTTACAAGAAAACTGCAAGGGCCAAAATGTAGCAGCGAAGTACTGAACTTTCAGGAGTTTACTGACTTGAAATATATTCATTAATCAATGCCAATGACAGAAGCTGATGCTTCATTTTTTGTACCATGAAATATGATCTTTCCAAAATCTTAACACTGTGGCTGTCTGGAAATGTATTGTTTGTTGGATCTGGATTCAAAAGAAAAGTTTAACCTGACTAGTAAAACTTTCAGATATTTTCTTCTGCTTTCACATCAGTATGCCAATGATACTTAGACCTACTTCTCCTTTTTACCAGTGCTTGAAGAGGGATCTGGAGAAAACTGAACAGAATGTGGCTCACCCCAGCTGACAGAGGTCTGGCACAATTAGGAAAAGCAGTGAAAACTGCTGTTAGAGTTTTAGTAGACCTCTCATAAAATGGTCAGGCTTCTCTAGGACCTAATATAATTACCCAGCATTGGTTTTATGGGACCATGTGCTGTCAGCCATCATAGATTAATATTTCTTGGTTGTCCTGCCTGACTTTATGGGCCTTAGGACAATAATTCCTATTTGTGAGGTATTAGGCTACAGAAAGTTTGTTTGAAGTTAACCAAAGCAATTATTTGTTTGTTCACACTGACTGGAACATCTTTACATAAGTTTACATTATGTAAGTTTACTTTACATAAGTTTACTTTACATGAGAAAAGGCTAAAAGCCTGCAAAGCCTGAGACTAAAGAATCCACCAGAGTTAAAACATGTATTGCTTTCACCAAGACTGCAAGTGAATTGGCGGATCAGCTCACTGTGTAAGCCACTAGAGTTGGATAAATGCAGAACCATGTGGTTCTAACTGTGTTTCACAACTCAGGCTCTGTCTACTCAATACAGAGAAGGAAGTGTTTGTAAGAGTAGCCTCTTGTCTTGTCAAAACCTTTTCTCTGGATTTCCAGAGCAGCTGGACAATGTTTTGTGCTGGATAGTTACTATTCATTCCAGCCGGTGGAAATGTTAATCTACAGTTTTGTCAAAGTGCTTTGCTTCAATGAAAAGTACCTGGAAGCTTTTATTTCTCTGAACCAGTGTTTTATATATATTTACATTTAAAGGGAAAAAAAAAAGAACTGTCTTTTAAGTATGAACCCAGAACTTCAGAAATTATCTTTCATCACTTTGTATGGGAAGTCTTTCCACAAGGGTGCTTGTTGTCTTTCTCTCAACTGTTGATAGCAAATATACTGAAAATCCTTCTCAAAGATTACTAGGAAAGGTCACATTGAATAACCAGAACTGAGATTTGTTATCATGAGAGATGACATTTTACTTTGCATAAACAAATTACAACTGTAGCTTCATAATATATAAAGCCCCTTCAGAAAAGGGGCTTTATATATTAGCGACTGCCTCTATTGAATGCATATCTGCCAGGGCAGCAAAGATGATGTAACATGCAAGGCTTTTAGGATTGTTTAGGATTCTACATGTCAAAACAGCTTAGATTCTAGTACCCAGTAGGTACTAAAGAAAATCCAGAAACACTCCTGTCAAGGACTTTCAGAAAGGTGTAGTTCTTAAGAGACAATCTGATGATATCTCCATCAAACTCTGTTTCTCTATAGCTGTGGATGAATCTTCCTTCACTCATTGGAAGGAGTTGACAGGGATGTACATAATACTTACAGAGACTTATAATAAAACAGTGAAAGAGTCATGCATTGGTGGAGTTGGCCACTGACCTTGTTCCTTTAGAAGTGGCAGAAAAAGTGAAACAGAAGCAAGCACTCAGAATAGTCAGGTTATGAAGGTAACACACCAGAAAACTGAAAGCAGAGGGAAAAGTTGTGTTTGGTTACTCTCAGGCCTTTCTAGCAGACCACTTCAGAGCTGATGAAGAAGATTCTTTTGCGTATTTAAGCCAGCGATGGAGGAGAGAAAGGATATTAAAAAGCGCAATATTCATATTATTGTATTTTGTCAGACTATACTTACATTTAGCTGGTTAAAAAGTAGAAATTAATAGGTTTTGGTATTTTCATGCTGTCTCTTCCACTTGTACATGCTTATCTGACATAGCATGATATCCAGTCAGTGAAAACAAAATACCATTCCATTTGTAATTTTTATATCTGAGATTACACTATGATTACATAGATTATATGGCATTTTCCTCTTAATCTTTAAAAAAGAATAATTATCTTTTGGTTTTGTTTTGTTTTTTTTAATAGAAAAAAAGAAAGACTATTTTGCGGATAGGAATTCAGAGTCTTGGCTCCATGTTATGGGGTGATGACATCTGTAGCACCGATACTCCTGAAGATATTCATAGCCTTACCAAATTTCTGTATGTTCTCCGTGGCCTTCTTAGAAAATCTTTGTCAGCCTGCATCATCACAATGCCTGCTCACCTCATCCAGGTAAGAGGAGTGCTCTCTTTGCTGTATTTCATAGGTGACATGTCAGTTGACAAAAAATCTGAACTCTGTGGTAAGAAAATAAAATGCAATTTTAGACATTTTGAAAAATCTTTGTTCCAAGGAAACAGTAAAAACATAACTTCACTGGAGTGTTTCTGTGCTTTTGTGGGACAATGATGCTGCAAATCATAAATCATAAATAAATCATCATAAAACCATCTTAGATACAATTATACTGCACATGAGTCTATGTTCAGAAACTATCAGAATTTCAGAAACTGTAAGAAAGCCAAGAAAATCCCTCTAGAAATTTCTTATTTATTTCTTTACAACATCCCTACACACTTTTCCACTGCCTTAAGGATGCTGTTTAGAGTTTCAGTGCAAGACATTTCAGTTCACTGTCTTCATTGATCATTATGGTGATGTGTGATCTTGTTCTTAAAGCCAGGAACTGAAAGATAGAGGCTTATTCCCTAGTTATAATATCCTCTTGTATTGAGACCAGGAGCAAAGCCGTTATGATATCAGAGTAATTTTCCCAACTGCAAAATCAGAAGCTGCTAACAGCACCATTCCTGATAGTATATAGAGACTTAAATGTATGTTCTGGAAATAAAGTTTATTAACATGAGGAAAAACATAGATAGTCTGGTTTTTATGCAAGTGGTAATGTAACTTACAAAAGCAAATTATTATTCACAATGAACTGAAAGCCTATAATTTTAGATATTAATTTGATTTGATTATAGTGAAAAAGTACTGGATAAAACCTTATATTATGCAAAATGCTTTCATGGTAGATGAGTTTATCGTTAGATTGCATTTTGTAAAGGTATTTGGGTATCTGCAAGTGTTATTTATCTAGAAACCTGACACACTTACTGCTTCAAAAATAAAAAAAATCTTGATTTTCCAGTTTTATTCTTTCATTCAGAAGTGGATGAATATCCTTGTTTGAGTGGAAACCTCCATCTCCTACTTTTATATATTAGATGGCAGTTTGCCTTCAAAAAGATTGACAGCAATATTTAATGCAATCGATAGAATTTGTGAATGTAAAGTTATCATCCATCTTTTTACACATTGGAATTACCTGTACATAATCTGGATATACAAATGGTTTCATTATACTCTTTCTTTGTATATTGTGTCAATGTATGATCATATTTTAGAGAAGTCCAGAAACTGACACTCTAGGACTGAGTTTTTTTGTTTATTTGAAACTTACCTGGATAGATGCTTTCGGTTTTCCTTTTCCATGGAGTTAGGTTTGAAATGATATTTCATTTTTTAAATAACTGGCTTTTTAATTTTAGCAGAATTATTTTACAGTAAGTGCTATAATGTTCTGAGTTTTTTTAAAAAATAAATACTATTTCCAGAATCTTTTCTTACCAGCCTTGAACAAATGAAAGCATTAGAGTATTTTTTTTTTAATTGTTAAACTTCATGGATCCGTCTTTAAGCACTAAACTGTGGAGAAAACTGTCATTAGGAGGAGCAAAGCTGCTGAGGGTTCCTTATACCCTACATTACTCAGTTCCCAGAGCCCTGCTGTGTAGTTGTTCCACTCTCCAAGAAGCCTGTTAAAGAGCCCCTGAGAGCATGTGTACAGCCCTCCATGTTAATAGTTAATTGGTGAGGATGGCAAGATGAGAGGACAGCCGAACATGTGGTCTCTCAGGCTCAAGCCGTAGACAGACCTTTAGTTATAATAACAGCAGCTGCTCACATTCTCACAACCCAGCTACCCACTATTCTGTTGCTGAGGTTTCTTGATGGATTAAAAAAAGTAAAGAAAATATCTTTTCTTTCCAAGAGAATAAGAGAGGGGGATTTTTTTCTCTTCAAGTGCATTTCTGTATATGTATTTAATTTCATCAGAGTACGTTCCAGCATATGCTTTCTCTGTTGAATCTTAAAGTCAGTACACTGGAGGCATAGAAAATGCACACTATTTTTCTGAGATGTGGTAAATTCCACATTTATTCCCTGAACTACTATTTCTGTATTTTTTATGCTATCTTTTGCTGAACATTTGTATTAATTAGATGGTCTACAAGTAAATTATTCACATGAGTAATTTCCTTGAAGGTAAATATAAGTTCAAAATCACATTTTAATCAAGGTTTTATCTGCAAAACATATACAGAAAAATGGGTTCAGTTTTACCTGCTTTGTCTTGAAAAGCTAGATTTTTAGTAGTGATTCATACCATTTGTCTCTGTCAGGCCTCTAGTACCAGTTACTCCAGTAAAGAAGAAATAAAACTCACAATTGGCAGTATTGAGTGTCAACAGGGACAAAATCTTTTCAACCCAGACTAGTTATGTTTTTTATATGTAGTGTATGAACAATGCGTATATGTGTATTATATCTCAAATTATATAGATATATGGAATATATATATCTATATAATTTGAGGTTGGTTTCTTTTATGTATTTTACCAAATGCTTCCCATGTTGTGCTGTGACAGGGAATTCCACAAATGAAAATTCTCTGATTTCTTTCTTTTTCAGAAACTTTAATTTTGGACTTTATTTTTCATAAAGTATATCTTTGTTCTTAGCTGATGAGACAGTAAGATGAGGCTCCCTATTTTATCTTTTCTGTATTCTGATTCGTTTGTATTTTTCTCCTGCTTCCTCCTTAGTATGTTTTTAAACAGTTGCTTTTCTTTTTGTCATATGTTACTTTGTTGAAGTAACACAATACAGTAACGCTATTATTGTTTGTTCACCTTTCGTATATTCTAATGTTTGCTTTGTTTCTTTGATGACTACTGAACATTAAAGAGTGATTTTTGGTTTTGTCTTGAAGCTTTTTCCTCTGTGGTACACATCCACCAATGTGGCTCTTTCACTATTTCAGCTGTTCATTGTCTTGGATTTAGTAACTTTGAATTGCATTTATCCAAAGATGATGCTCATTCAACCAGTTTGATAGGACACTCAGTGTCTTCACAGTCTCCTATAAGGCTGTGTTTTGGTAAGATATGCAAGTTTACAAAAAATACAGTTGTCTACAGAGTTTTTATTCAGACTGATTTAAAGAAATTGTAGTCCACTAAAGGAAACTAATTTTTTGTGCTTTATTGATGAAATTTCTAGTGCAAGCAATGCATAAAGAAGAAGGAAGATTCTCTTTTCTCAGCCACCAAAATAGTAATACTTTATTCTGGAAGAGTATTTCAATAACATGATGCTAAAAACTTACCCAATTATGAATTTTATTCAGATGATGTGTGACAAGTTTTACTTGATTGATATTTTCTACCAATTGAACATACTCTTATCTCATCCTGTCTGTCAGATAATAAATATTGAGATACTTACAAGTATGATTAAAGTAGTTGATGGATGGTTATTTTTCAAGTCTTCTTGAAAATGGATTGTACCTACGAAATCAGGTAGTGCATCTGAAAAGGGAAATTTACTTGCATTTTCAAAATCTAGCATTATTCAAGGAGGGCAGACTGAACAGGTATTTCATTTGTTGTGATACTTTCCAAATTTAAGGAATATTATAAAAACAAGTAAAAACTCTTTCTGTATGTTAATAACCCATGAGGTTTAGAACCTAATTAAAAAAAAAAAAAAAACAAACAAAAAAAAACCCCAACTTTCTGTGCTCCAGAGCATGACTTCATATGCTGTTTGCTACTTGGCAAAAGTACTAAATTAGAATTTTAAATGTTTTTCAATATATTTTCTTCCTTTTCTTTAATTACCCACAACCATTGTTAAGTCCAAAAATGTTTTTCGCCTAAAAGACTGAGTAACATTCTAAATTCTGTTCCTTTTCTTCCCAGTTTTGTATCACTCAACTAATTTTTTTTTGAGTAGATGATTATTTTCACTGGGAGAAAGCATAACACCTGTATTAAAACCATCTTTTATTTTGAACTTGAAGCTGTATTAATGGTAAGGACTAACCACCATATTAGTCAGCATCTACCAAGGGAAATTAATTGACTAATGAAAAGTCAGTATGAATAGGTCTTGTTACAGAACCTGTCCTCGGAGTCTGAAGTTCTGTTTAGCAAGGTATTTTCATGATTTCATCCAGTGCGTTAAAAAATTTATTTCCTACATTATTAATGTTATGATGCTTTGAATTCACTGAAGTGCATAAGTTACTGTATGCTTCAGTGTAGAAATATTCAGAAACAAACCATTTCACATACATAGCCTTTTGTGTTCACACTGAGTAATTTAGCAGCTAAACTCGAAGTCAAGCAGTAAAGTGCTTCGCAATCCATTGCTAATATAGGATTATAAGATGTGAACTCCTATAGCCTGTGAATTTCTTAAGTTTGAAATCTTTATTGCTATGACAAAAGCTAAGAGTGATTACCTGCCTTAGAACTCTAACTTCTCAGAGTTCACAAGTGTAAAATGCTCAATAATGTTCGAATGTATTTCATGCAGTAGCTATTGCACACAATTTTGTATTGAGATCAAATGTCATGTAGTTTATATAACATGGTTAAGCATGAGACTATGAGACTGTAATGAGCTTTATATTTTTATCTATTTTGAGTTTTTTCTACTTGCTTTTTAATGTTGCATGTTGCTTTTTGTTGTAGGTGAGAAATACAGTTTAACAACCATACAAAGAAGTATTGAGAGTCATGAGTTTATGACAGGTGTTCTTGGATTATCTATATAGTTTTCAGATATTAATATTCTGGTTTGGATATTCTAGGCATTCATAAAAGCCTCTTTAAAACTATGATTGAGTAGTAAGCTCAGAGAAGTATACAATTCAGAATGTAAATGGTGGGACAGTAATTTTGTTTTGAACTTCTGTTATTGTTGATATGGTTTGCTAATGAATTTGTAGAAGAAATATAAATATTTTGTTGTTTCATAAAATAAGTTTACTCTTGCCAGCAGGCTGTATAGTATCTCTACCATTTCTGATTTGTTAATGACCACCCATGTGAAAAACAGATACAATATGCATCTGAAGCATGTTTTTTGACCCACATATTAATTGTCTTTTAACTGACAGCTACGTTACAATGAACAGTCACACTGTCTGTAAAAACTGCATACCTAAAATAGCTTTCTCATTTTAATAACTTTTACTTTTTTAGAAAGACACTATATAGAAATCCTTACCACCATCTCATCAACACACTTTTAATCAAAAGAATCACTTTTCCAAAAGAAGTATGTTAAACTTCAAAAGTTCTCAAATATGTGTAACATTGTGATTTTATTTTACTTTTCATGTACATAATCTGAAAATACACCTACAAAAACTTTAAAAAGTAAGATAATATTTAGAACTGAATCTTTTAACTGCAATATTAGACCTAAACAGTTAAATATCCCATCACAGTATGGAGATAGTCATCTGTTCAAGCATATGGAATCTTTTGGCTACTGGACTAAGTAGTTAATATAATGCCCAGTGTCCAGACATGGACACAACTGTTATGGAAGCAGAAGGGAAGGGGCTCATGTATTGAGCCCATTTGGACACTGCTAACTAAAGATTAGAAGAATGGCTTCAAATAATGCAGGACAAAGTAGTCACTCACTTTAAGCAAGTCATTTTGTTAGAAAATAGATGGTAATATCATTTTTCTCAAGCGATACTGTTGTTTTTTTCACATAAGTAGAAGTATGAGGTTTTTTTTTTAAAAAGCCCTCTGAATCTAGCATTAAATATGGGGTTTATCTATTGTCTGTTGCATTTCAGAACAATGAACAATAATTTTCTGTAAAACTATTTTATATTTAAATTCTTGCATATGTATTTCCAATCTTAAAAGATTTTCAAATAACTGAATGTTGAATTTCTGTTCAGTATTTGTTTAGAAACATTTTAAGATGAACTTTTGGTGCTGTTTAAAAACCTTGAAATTCCAGAATCTAATTTTACATCTTTTTGTTTAGACCTGCTCTATTAATTACAATATGATCATAATAAAAAGGAATACTGCATCTTTAATGATGTTTTTTGTGCCTCTATAGTTAAGCTTTAATGCTAGGGGGAAAAAAAAAAAAAGATTAAATTAGCCTTGTAACCTCTTTCTCTTCCAGGCTGATGATGGAAAATAAAAGCTCTTAGCCATAGAATGTAACACTTAGAATTAATATTTAATTAGACCAGCAAATTGTACATCGGGGCTGAAAGCTTCCAAAGAGTTGTTAGTGCCACAATTGACCTACAAGTTTAATAATAACTCACTTCTAGGAGCAAGTGCCAGTTCAGCATAGTGGAGCCACTGTAAGAAAGTCCTGTGAGATTAAAATCAGCAAACCAAATGGCAGGCGAGGATTCCTGGGATGGAGCCTTCTGGAAAGCTGGGAGCTGGAGTAGCTTTTCAGCCAGGATTCAGATGAGAACAGTGGGCAAAAAAAGCTGATCCCTCCTGTTCTGGGAGCTTCTGGTTGTAGGCCAAAATCCTAGAACAGATTTTTTTCTAAATGTTCTTACTGCAGCTATTAATTTATATCACAAATCAAGTAATGAATGACGAATCTTCATCTTTTAATTAAGCTTTAATTCAAATGTTATCACTGAATTCTCTGGTCGTGAATTTTACTCATGGAAGAATGGCACTTTTTTGATGTGATGTGTAATTTAATATGCTTGTGTTGCAGGATGTTTCATTTTATAGTGTCTTACTGCCACATTAAAGGGTTCTTGTTACAGTATGATATGATGAGCAATTAATCTTAATATTGTGGAATACGTATATTAGATATGAAATGTGTATACATTGTAAAATAGAGTATTTTGAAGGTTAAATACCTTAATCTTGCCTTTCATTTTATGAACAATTAAAATATAAAGCCGCTAACTCTACCATTAGATATCCATCTGAGCCTTAATTCTGTGGCAAATTATTCTAGTGAAATAGGGCACCATAAGTTCAAAAATGTGCAAACACACAGCAACAGACTGAGGAAGGAACATTCTGCATTATTTATTGGCTAAATCTTAAATAATTAAAGAACTGCCTACTCATTAGTTAAAAATTAAAGCAACTGAGAACCTTGCCAGCAGAGGGAGCAGTCATGTCTTTGCTTAGGTTCCATCCTTTCCAGCCTACCCATCGTTTCCACCCTACCTCTTCTTATTGCCCAGTCAGTTTCCCATCTGGACCTGGCTTTGTCAGCCTACTCCTGATGACAGCCTATAATTTTATACTGAGCAAGGGATTAGATTTTTTTAATTATTTTATATTTCAGAATATTTGCCACTTGATTACCAACATCAGTTAGGTGTTCCTTTTGATATTTTTGGTCACCTGTGAATAAAATACAATGCACTGTTTAAAGTTGCAGGAACAATTAGCCTTTCAGAACCAAGCTGCAATGATTTTTCTTTTTAGGCAAAATGACAACAAAAGTAATTCCTAAACCTTCTTCTTGTAATAAATAATTCCCAATGGAGCCATAAGATTTTAGTTAACCCAGTTGGTCCCAAATACATTAATTTCATCACTTTTGTTATGACTCTTTTGTAACATGATTCTCATTCTTTCAGTCTACTTTTGCATCTGTGTTTTATATTACACTGTGACCAACTTGTAGCATTCAATATTTTATGTGTTTAATTTTGTAAACAAATCCATTAAAATGGACATTTCATTTTTGTAATAAAAACAAATAATAACATACAATTTCCCATGTTTTTATATCAATGAGATAATCTCATTAATAAGGAGCAGGTGGTGTTCAGGCAAGATGCTGAGTTGTATCAGCCCACATCTTGTACTAATTTCTTCCCATCTCCTCACTCTTCACTGTAGAAGGACTCAATTTGGCTTATTTCACCTATCCAAGGCAGCAGGACTTATGCAGGAGCCTTGCACACCAGAACCATTCATAGTCATATGCAGCCTGTGCTTTCAGGTACTCAATGCTAAGGAAATAGTCAGAAAAGCACTGAACAGGGATTTAGTTCAAAATGTATCATCCTTTAATACCCTGTACCTCTGTCACCTCTTTGAGCCAGATAATAATGGGATTTTCAGCAGCCAGCTTTCTGGGCTTTGACTGACACATCATCTTCATGATACCACCAAATATTTTACTGGTACCCTAAAGCCATAGATGCAGCCTCCTAAAGCAAACCTCAAAGACAGGGGGTTAGACAGTGCTTCAGCAAAAGACTGAGTTCAGTTCCCAGCTCACCATTGAGTGGTTTATGTCTTTGGACTACTCACATGACATTTTCATTCTTGCTACTTGACTTGAAAATGAGGAATGCAGCACATGAGTGCAACTGGTGCAACTTGAGGCCATTTCCTGCTCTTCTGTCTTTCACTACTGGAGAGCAGAGGCCAACCCTCACTTCACTACAACCTCCTTTCAGGTTCTTGTGGAGAGTGATAATGCTGGCTCATCCTCCTTTTCTCTGGACTAAATACCCCCAGCTCCCTCAGCCTCTCTTCGTCAGACTTGTTCTCCAGACCCTTTACCAGCTTCACTACATACAAAGACTGAATTTTGTATGTGTGTGTGTGCTATTGAGTTTTTAATTGCTGAGTGATTATTTTCCAGACAAATTTCAAATGGATACTAGGTTATCCACCTTTATCTAGTATATTTCATAATGCCATTGCAAAGATCCCATGGCAGTGATGGTGGTTTAGGTGTAAGATAAGGAAATCATGGCTCAAATATTTTGAGTTTCTAAGACATAGATATACTAGTTGTAACTAGTTTCACTAGTTGAAAGACTCTTTAGTTTGTATATCAGGATAAACATTATCAAAAGCAACTTTAAAAGAACAACCAAAATCTGGAATTAGTACATCATGTAACATATTGGCCAACAGATGCTTTGTAACTCTCTTGCCATTTTTGCAAATAAATTGCATCTGATTTCCTACTCCTGTCTTCACTAGATGTCCTTTCTTTTTAAAGATACTTTTCACTACTTGACATTAGCGAAAGCAGTAGTGTACATAAAACACACCAACTAAATTCACTACTTCTGTGATTTTAGGCATATGATTGGAAATTTATACTTAAATTCTATTATAGCCAGTAAGGTTCTTCAGAATTAAAAGAAGACACCTAATAGAATCCCTAAATGTGGGTTTGTCATCACTGAAAGCATTGTAGTTTGTCGAAAACCTTTGAACTAAATTTCTAAGATATCTGTCTTCAAACAAAGACATCATGCTTGTATTCAGTTTTCTTGTGATATTGATACAGATTTCTGCATTCCAAAACCCGTTAACATATTGTTGCTCATCTTATATTCCAGTAGTCTGTGTGTACATTCAGTTTAGAGACAAAATTCAAAGTTCAGTTAATAGATTTGGTGTGTGCAAGCACCAAGAACAGTGCTAATCAACTCGGAGTCAGAATAACTATAGAATTTTATACTTTACATTACTGGTATAAGATTTTTTGACAGAATGGTTATTAATCACGTAATCACAGACTCTTAAGTGTTGGAAGAGACCTCAAAAGATCATCTAGTCCAACTCCCCTGCCAGAGCAGGACCACCTACGGTAGGTCACACTGGAACTCGTCCAGGTGGGTTTGGAATGTCTCCAGAGAAGGAGACTCCACAACCCACTTGGGCAGCCTGTTCCAGTTCTCCTTCCCCCTCACAGTGGAGAAGTTTTTCCTTGCGTTTCTTTGGAACCTCTTGTATTCCAGCCTGTACCCATTACCCCTTGTCCTGTCATTGGACATCATTGAGATGAGCCTGACTCCATCCTCCTGACATGTATTTGTAAACGTTAATGAGATCACCCTTCAGTCTCCTCTAAGCTAAAAGAGCCCCAGCTCCTCAGCCTTTCATCATAAGGGAGATGCTCCACTCCCTTCATCGTCTTGGTGGCCTTGTGCTGAACTCTCTCAAGCAGCTCCCTGTCCTTGAACTGAGGGGCCCAGAACTGGCCACAATATTCCAGATGCAGTCTCATGAGGGCAGAGTAGAGGGGGGAATTTGTGAATAATGAAGTGCACACACTGTGTTTCTCTATAAAACTAGTACAAGGACCTAATATAAACTTCTTTTACCAAAATAAAATGTATGGGTAGTTCTGTGATTTTCTAAACAGTAATTATTAACAAATGGTGATAAATATTTAAGCCATGATTCTTAATATTAGCAATTTATCTTTTCAGTTTAAAATGCTTTGGCAATTAAGTAGCAATGACAACTGGTAAATATGTGTATACTGTGAAGTCATTAACACATATTTGTTTGATATTCTCTCAGAAAATATCAAGAATTATTTAGTCTGTTGAATATCCAGACAGTATTTCTTTATAGACTAATGTGGCTGCCTACATTATAGTACTAAGCTTACTTCAGCTTTACAACACAATGAAACAGAAACAAAAAAAAGGCACAACCAATTTTTGAGCTTTTTTTGGAAAGTTTAGACCCTAAAATTTGCTTTAAGTTCAGAAAGTTCATATTACTTTTCATGAACTTGCTTGCTGTTTGTTACTGAGGCCTTCTTTCAAATGAAGTGTCAGGATTACTGGACTCCCCTGTTGGTAACAATATAAATTGTTGTCTACAGTTACAGTTTTGCGAAAGCTTAGGGGGAGTATCTGAATTTATCTGTAAGTTCTGTGCTGTCGTAGGGCATGTATGTAACTCACCATTTAAAATAGATTTTTTTTTCTCAGTGCTAGCAGTTGTTTTGTAAGTAATTTTTAGATCATGACACCTATTTTAAGAGGCAATGTATAAATTCTTAAATACAGAATGTACAGATGCAGAAGCCCTCAACCAAAATATAGGCATAATGTGTCTTTGAAAAGAGACATGGTCTTAAAATACCTTATTTTCAGTTCCATATACACCCCAATTAAAATTATGTGAATGTATTAATCAGAATACAAATGCAAATATACAAAACCCATGTGATTCAAGAGCTTAATATATATTTATACAGGTGCTAGTTGGATCTCATTGCAGATCTTTAACATGAGTATCTTATTTTCCTTTTAAATTTCGAGACTTTATATGTACTATGTAGAAGAGTTGAAGCTATTCTAAGAAAATTTTCTCTTCTTTGACTTGACTTTAATGCAGTGCAAGGACTGGGAATTTAAATATTTTTATTACTTAAATTTTATGAGGTTTTTAATTTCTTTAGAAACCAACAAAATAAAACCAGGAGGACATGTCTCTCGAATTAGAAAAATTTTGACAGGAAATCAGATGAGAACTAGAAATTAGAGAAGACTAGAAATGACAGATTTTTTTTCCCTAATACAGAATCCAGATGAACCAAAATTGATTTGATTAATAGCAGTAATGATAAAATCATGGTATATTGAAAACTCAATCCAGTAGAAACACACTATATTAGTTTCTGTATGTAAGTTTGAACATACAGGCTGTACATATATTTGTGTTGGTAGAATCCCATGCTTTATACTCAGACGCAGAAGGTTATTCATTTTCAACTGCTTTATTTGTATAAATAGTATTTTTAAACATGCACAAATAATTACGCAAAGCTGCGTAGATTCTGCAAATGAATTAGTAGGATAAAGCACTCTTTTTCCATAATTGCCTTTCCCAAAAGCTGGTTAAACATACATGTATAATTCCCATTTATATATCCATCTAGCTACATGGATTCTCTTGAGATGTTGTTTTGAATGTATGCTTAGGTTGAGCCCAAATATTGCAAGTTTGCACTTAGAAAATGTGAGTCTGAAACAGTGAGCACAAAGTAAGATATAGAATGGATGCCCAGCCCAGCCTGCACAATAGGGTTGCTACCATGTTGTTAGAATAATTACATTTTGGCTGAACTAACTAATTTAGAAAAACTGCAGTACATCTAGCAAGACTGAAAACTTTCCAGGACTGGGTTGAGGGTTGGGGTTTTTTTGTTTTTCAGTGCAATTTAAAACAATACCTCTTCTAGCTGCCAGCAAACTCTTTCCCTGAATCTCCCCATTCCTGGCTTCCCTCCTAACCATGTCCTGGCTCACCTCCAGAGCTGCCAAGTTTATGCCAGAAGCAGGAGGTAGATTTGTATGGGGCTGAAGGAAGATCTGGAGCTCTGTTAAATTTTCAGGCCCAGATGGGGCAACATGATTTGTGTGTTTATGTCAGTATGCCATACATCACAACTATCTGTGTGCTGACGTCAGCTTTGATTGGACATTAATGTGCTGAACACTGCAAACAAGAAAATACATGATAGATACGGATCTATGGCAGCAATGCCAGATAAGCAAATGTCTGTTTGGTGTGGCAATTCACTGTGCAAAATATTTCCCAAGATACACTGCATTAAGCCAGAAGAATGTTTTGACACACTTTAAAAACAAAAACAAAATAAAAATAGGCAAACAGACTACAATTTAAGAAAACAAATCTGTTCAGAAGAAGAGCTGAAACCAATATGTTGAAGTATATGTCATTAGGCAAATGTTGAATAGCTATCCTTCACTTTATCTTTCCAGAATTAGAACCAAATAGGAAAGATACTATTTTTATGGCTTGCAGGACTGTTGATGATAAAGATACCTTGCTGATAGTTGAGCATCTTTCTATCCACAGTTTTTGTAACCCATTTTTTAGGCAATAGCAAAGCAAAAACATTAATGGACAGTGAACATTTTTTCAAGTGATAGAATATTTTTTCTATACCAAGAGTTCAGGTTAGATTTCAGAAATCATCAATGTTTATTTGTTCATGTAGCAATTTTGGATTTCTTGCTCATACAAGTAATATCCATCAGCCTGCTGAAGACCTGGCAAAATACGGTGGTTTCTGGTCTGTGGATTTACAGAGGTCTTGGGATACTTCAGATTTATACATATACCACCTTTGTGTGATTGGCCCTGTAGAATAATGTGGCCAAAAGTTTCCATTAAAATATACTATACACTCTCTGGCTTCCTAGAAGAGGAAATAATTTGCCAGTCACTTCAATATTTCAGGGGTGGATAGAATAATGAATTTTAGGAATTGATGTGTAGGCAGTGTTATTTTAGCTCAGATCTCTTAAGTTATTCCCTAGAAAGGAAATTGTGTGGTAGTTAACACCATTTTATCATTAACCATCATTAGACGTTGTAGTAACATTGAAGTTCCCTGATTCCATGGGGATGGATCATTTTGGCCTGTGCACAAGTAGCAGCTTTGAAAAGAGACCAGTCCCCAGGATTTAATGCCATCTGGCCCATAAGGTAGGGAAGGGAGGGGGTGTAAAGGTACCGTTGGGATCAGTGGGTTTAGGCCTTGCAACCTGAGCAGATTGGGCTGTGCAGGACAGGCCATGAGTTACTTTATGAAGCAGTTAAAAAACAGAATTCAGGTTATTCTTTGATGGGAGAAGGACATGTTCACCTTTCACTTCTGCTTCTAAGTTTCTCCGTGCCTAGGAAATACATTGCAATTGAATGTGGGTTCATGAAAGCAACAGATGTATTGATCACCATTTTAATAAACTCTGATGTCAGTACAATGCATAGACTTTTCTAACATATGTAGGCATGTTTCCCTTCTTGCTGCTCCCAATTACTTTGTCAATTGTTATTATCAAATAGTTTACCGATATTTAAATTGAACTTTCATAATAAGCGTTAGTCATAGACAACAAGTACAGAATGTACGAGATGCTTTAATGAAAAATACAAAACTATTACTTGGAGCTACTGAGCTAATTCCTCATACTTGGAATGGGTATTTTGAGGTGATTGGAACTCCTGAAGGTGAGATGGGTATAGCACATAAAGCCATCAAGAACAAGAGTATACCAGATGTCCAGGCCGCTTTAAACTAACTACTTCTTATCTTAAAGAAATATTTACTTTTTAGCACAAATTTGTTTCTTTTTTTGCTCATTAAATACTGACATCATCAAAATATTTAAGAACACTTTATCCCGAGTTACCTCGGAAGATCTCTGTTGTGACCTTTGAATGCTACTTTCTGCTACATAAAATTAAGCACAGAAACTGTCTTGTTTAAGGCACATGACAATACAGTGTTGCAAAAAACATAAAGCATCAATTGTAAATCACAAATGTATTGAGAAATGGGAATGCAGCTTGAAACTTGAGATTCATATGTTGTGTAGAGAAGAACTTTTAGAAAGAAAAATGCTGGAGGAAATGCTTTGGTGTTCCATGTCATCTGGCTGGTAACCAAAATTACTGATCTTGTGAGTTGTGCTTGTTTAAAATATTAGAGGTGATATGTCTAAGTGTATTAAAAAACAAGGTTTTCAGAACATGAACAAAAGCTGGGCATCTGACTCATAGCAGAAGTCAATGAGAGATGCTTAACTGATACTCATCTTGTAAATACCTCTGATGTGAGCAAATGCTTATGTTGTAAAGACATAGCAGAAGTCAGTGAGATGCTTAGCTGATACTTACCTTGTAAATACATAAATAAAAATATTCTTGTAAATAAAAATAGATAAAAATTCTTGTAAATAAAAAATAAATGTGAGCAAATGCTTATGTTGTGAAGATTTAGGAAAGTATTAATTTAGTGCTGAGTTAGCCCTTTATGTTTTTTCCTTATCAAACATATTCTTTATTTTTTATCAGAAATTTCAAGATTGGGGTGTTTTTTTTAAGACAAAAACCCTCTAATATAATTTCTAAGTATTGATGACCTATTTTTTCCTCAGTTTGTCATTGAGAAGACCAAGGCTTACTCTTTGAACCTTAATTACCTTTTTCATCACATAGGATGTGTATTTTGTTTCCATGTCTTACAGAATAAAGCAATTATGGAACGTGTAACAAACTTGTCAGATATGGTAGTTGGTCTTGAATCATTTATTGGCTCTGAGAGAGAAACCAATCCATTATACAAGGATTACCACGGTAAGTTCCATCTTTAGCAATGCAAAAAGACTGCCTTGAGTGTTTCTAGGGCACTTAGCAGCTTATCCTCCAATTGGTTATCTGCTATAAAGTAGCATTTGATTTCATTTTAGAATATAGCTCTTAAATGTTTCTCCTGGCTAACCAGTCTTGGGTTAGGAAAATTTTCAGTAAAGTGCATTAAGGCTGCAAAGGAAACATGGCAACTCCTTGCATGTTGTCAAGCTGTATTACTGAGGCATGGCTCAATCAGATGTACATCTCAACAGGCAGGCTTTGGGGAATTCACATGCAGAGGAGGCTTGGCAATCATCTGACCAGCGAGCTGAACTTGTCATGAAATCAATACTTTTGATCTGCCAAGTTTTAAATAGAGAACACGGAAAAACATATTTTGTATTAAGGTGAATAAACTGATAAATGATGTGCTATATAAACTTTATCTCAAAATAACAGAACATTCTATTGCTTGGCTTTAAAGGATAGCACTTAACTCATTCAGAGAAATGAATGTGGATACGTGTGGCATGTACCATATGAAACTAATTTTGGTAAAAAAGTCATGTGCCTTTCAAGTGACTTTTTACAAAATATATCATAATGTTTTATTTTAGATTTTGTTTCCCAAAGATTTTGTTAGCTGTTGCAGTGGAACTGTTTAAATTTTAATAGGTTAGATTAGAAGTTATGCATAGCCAAAGCAGTGGATAACAAACAGTTTTAGCTAATCCGGACCGATGCTCTGAGTGTGCATAAATTCCAGCTATTATTATTGTGATACTTACTGTAGTTCCATGGAAACCTTCAGTTGAAAGTAAACTGCTTATCTGAAACCTGCTGTAAACATATGAGAATGTGGCAGTGTTTTCCATAGCAGAATATATAGGGAAAAATCAAAGATGGTGTTGAGACACCACTGTGTGTATGCAGGCTGTAATTAATAAATCAGAGAAAAATCTTTTTGACTATGAAAATAGTGCACATTTCATTCTCTGTAAAAAAAAAGGTGAGTGAAAAGAAACAGTGAACAAAAGCTAGAATAAATTGCCTAATTATTTTTCCAACTGTATAATCATGATGTGGCATTTGTTTATGCTAACATAATTCTGTCAATTTGATACTCCTTTTCTCACTACTGAAGAGATCCTTGAAGACAATATGTGTTTTAGCAGTTAGTCCTCAGTCTCTTGCAAAAATGTGTGCTAAATCATCTTTTGGTACTACTTGATAAAAATTATATGCCAATACACATAGCTTTTGAGGTTTAGGCAACCTTAATTTAACATTCTAAAAATAAGTATTCTTAATGGTTTTAACTCTGTGGATTCTTTTTGCTTAAGAATATCTTTTATGATTTATTTACTGCAGTAGATGGAAGATTTTTGCATTACTCAGGAGACATTTGATTAAATTACTGCGTTATTTAACACATCCTACATCAATGATTTTATTAAGCTGCCTGCAAATTTAGATTGTTGAAAAGTCAATAAAATAACAAAATAATTATACAGATGCTCCTTAAATAAAAGTTTTAGAACACTGTATATAGCAACCCTGCCATGCCTAGATACAATGATTATATTTTAAACTCAAAAGCATAATCAATAATTCTTATATGTCACCAAACTGCAGGCAAGAATAGAAGGTTTCAAAGTGTAAACATGTTTTTCTAATATTATTAGTACCTTTTATAATTAGTACCCATTAAAAAAATCTGCTTTTTTAAGTATTTACATTTTAGGAAATTTTCTTCTCTTATTCTTCCTTTAAGAAAAAAAAAAAAAAGAAATAACATAAAACACTTAAAAAAAATACTTGCCTTCTTTCAAATTAGGGTTCTAGTGTTTGGGGGTTTTCTCACAGCTGTTGTTTTCAAGTAAGATGTCTTTTCTAAATGTTCAGTATTTCCATTTAGAGGCTGGCTTTATGAATAGCAAATATAGGCCAGTAATTGAGAGGCCCTGTAGAACTTTCCTGGTTTTCAGATGTAGGAAATCACCCTTAGGTTGTTCAGAAACTATATTAGGCTGCACAAAAACCATCCAGCGTCCTTGTCAGAAAAAATCAGCTTGAGTTGCAGCTGACAGAATGCAGAGCTTGCAGTGCACCTAGTACTGTTAAAAACATCTGAACGGCTATATAAGCCTCCTACGTTAGGAAAATGTGTTTCTTCTAGGATGGCATAGGGGTTAAAATTTCTCAAAAAGTATGATCTAAATCGGCATTTTCCAGAAACTTTTTTCAAGTCATTTTCAGGGCATGAAACACAGTGCTTCTCATTAGAGCTTCAGTGGTTATCAGTAACCCATAAGCCTTGTTTTGCTGGCTGCTTACTGGTGCATTTAATAAAATAAAGATCACTCAGTGGTGCCGTGGGCAGCATGCAAGGTGATAGCCATATTTGCTTACTGTAAATACAAGAGAAAATCACACACAAACCGGCTGTAGTTTTGACAAGTATTAAGATCCCTCTTTACATCTGTACTTCTGTACCAAAGTGCAATTAGTTTCCCTCGCACAAGGATTTCTGTTTATCTTATTCTGCTTGATTACTTGAGTATAATCGCACCATTTGCTTCATTGCTCCTGGTAGTAAGCTCCAGTTTAAAAAGGGGAGGATGAGTGTGTGTAAATATACAGAATTCTGCTGTAAGACTCTAATTTATGCATCTGGATGACAGCGTTTTCTTAATTTTTTTCCCCCTCCTTTACTCTTTCTTTCCACAAGGTTTGGTTCACGTACATCAGATTCCTCGGCTTAATAGCTTGATCTGTGATGTGTCAGACACGAAGGACCTTGCTTTTAGATTAAAAAGGAAGCTGTTCACCATCGAGGTAAGAGAAACAGTTTTGTTTCACTATTTAGAACCCAAAAGGTGGAGCTAATCCCATCTCTTATGTTTTGTTTTGTGAAATAACATGAAATATGCATCAGATGTTGTAAATTCATTTCGTTCTGGTTTTGCATTCTGGTTTTATGAAATATTGTAATATGCCTCCTAATCAAAAATGTCTCGTTTGCTGCGCTAAATCGGTCCGTTATAAATAGTTTATTTTGGTTTAAAATGTACATAGAAAGTAGGCCACAACCTTCAATAACAAAGCATGACATGTTTCTAAGGATGTCAGGAGCATATTTAATTAAATGTTAATGACTTGCTCTTACTTGCTTTAGTGGGTGGGAAAGTAGCTACATGTTATTACCCCAGTAGAGGGATTTTAATGTATAATGCTGCCTAAAATTGTGTGTGGTATGAGGGATAAGTGTCCTTATCAGTATTCAGAAACCATTTTCTTTGCATTACTGAAATCACCTTTCGCTCTTTTATGTCATTTTAAACACAGTATCATTTACACTAATGTCCTTAAGTAAATTTCCTACTAAATTTAAACTTTTTTTCTGTGACCTTTATGCAGACAGTCCTGGTAGAAGGCAGTAATACAAAAGATGTATTTCATTTTAATCTTGCTAAAGAGCAAATGAACATAGCACTATTAAGCAATTAGAGCTGATGTATTTATTAACCAAGTAATGCTTAGAGATGGAAGATGGCTTTTGGGGTGATGTGATAGCCATGGGTACAGTCTGGGCAAATTTTTTTAACAAAGACACAAAACAGCCAAGCATCCCTGACAAACCATTTTGTTTAATCTCTTTTCAAATGAAAAGCTCTTAAGCAGGCCACTTGTCTTAACTGCTTGAAACCATAAAAAGAGAGAATTGCCACCAATAAATTAGCATATTTTTTACTCCATCACCAAATGATGGTCAATGTGGCTTGGCACTGCTTTGGTGTTTGGGACTTCACCCTTAAGTGACCACTTTGGCCCTTATTTGACCCTCTGCCCTTTTTAGCTGGCCACTTGATAAGGTAACTTAAGGGTTCTCTCTCTTCACTGCCTCCTCCCCTTCACAATTGCAAGTAGCCCTAACCTATAAATCATTGAAAGGGCCCTATCAAGTGACAAATTAAGGTGCCCTCCTCCTAATTAATGGTCATCAATGTCTTTAATTATCTAATCCTATTGAGAGTAGTTAATAGTTAATCAGGCAGCCAGTTCTTCAAGCAGGTCATCTCTGCATGAGTGCTAGAAGTTTCTCAACTAGAGGTATCCTCTTCAGAAGCCACTTAAAGGCAAATAGGTTGAAGGAGGGCTTCTTTTTCTAAAGGCATTCCTTTATAATGTTTCTCACTTGCCAGTTAGTGAAACCAGGCTTTGTGAGGTATTATACCATTTTAACAACTGCTTTTCAGCAGTGTGTTAGAAACAAAAAGCTTAATAGTCTGTGTTTGCTTTTAAAATACAAATGTTCTTACTGTTTTCAGAAGAGAATTGTGAGTCCTCATTTCATAGTAAATTCTCATTTATTATGGATATGAATTAGAATATTTGGGAGGGTTTTGCTTACTCAGAAACCTGACTCAGAACATCATTTTTTTTATATCAGCTGCATTTAGGATTCTAATTTGTAATGTAACTTGAAAGAAAAAAAAATCCCACATCTTAGCAGGAGGCTCTGTAAAAAGAATTAAATTAGCCATGGGGCAAAAGAGTTGGAAACAGGGTTGTAGTGTAACTCTTGAGACAACCTGTTGGCCTAGACAGGCAGAGATGACCCATTTGTATAATTCCTCCCTTCATTGCTCAGCTGCAGACCCTTTGGAAAACTTCAGATTTTGTTAGAGATATATTTTCTGTAAGCTGAGCTGACACAGACCAGCCCTTTTTGAACATTAGATCACTGTCCTACTGTGATCTTCCTGTACACATTTCACTAATCTATAATACGTATGTTTTTCCTCCTCATACTATTAGAGCAGGCAGACTTAGAGCTAGACTGACTAGAGCAATAAGATCCATAAGAAAATGGGAGCAAGGGAAAATTGAATTAAGAAGGGTTGTGAATACGGTCTTCTAAAATGGGTTTCTGCAGTTAGAATGTGATGAGTCAGCAGTCAGTTTGATTCTGGTGGTGAAAACAAAGCAGCACAACAGTGTGCGTTACAAGTAACAATGTGCTTTATATACAATGTATAACCAAGTTTTGGCTTCTCTGGTACATAGCTTAAATGTGAAATAGGAAGATATTTTTAATACATTACAGTTTTGCTTAGTTATATGTACAATTTAGTGTAAAAATATTGACCTCTACTTGAAATGCCACTTTAAAATCAAAATCGATTCAAAAAATTGGAAATACGCAAGCTATGATTATATGGCAAAATTTCTCCAGAAAACTCTTTCATGACTGGACCATTCTTTCTTTACAAATTAAAATAAGGGCATGGGACATGGATTTTCTCACCTCTAAGTTGCCCACAATTGAATAACTCTTTGTGATTTGGCCCTCATCAATAAAATACCCTTAAATATCAAATCTGTTTCATTAGATTGCAGTTTTGTGGGAGGGACTCAGCCTCTTTATAAAAACCTGCAGAATCATTTAACTGCTTCAGCTTTTCTTGCATCTTTGTTAAAATAAGGTTAAATTAAATGTAGTCTAATTTTTTTTTTATAAATTCAGGGTGAAGGTGTTTTCTAATGAATAAGTGTTCCTTTTCCATTTGTAAATTGTGAGGTAGAACCTTTCCAGGAAAACTTACATGTTTATGGTACAAGGTGCAGCAGCTATATCAAGCTTTCCCCAAAGCATCAGGCATTAGTTACTAGCAATATATTATTATAAGCAATATTATCAGAGATCTATCTTATGTGCATACCACTTTAAAGGACACAATTTTGAAGTTAGCCTGTCTAATCCTATTTCTTCCCACTTTGGAATCTTAATTAGAAGGAGATAAAAACCATCATTTGACTAAATTATTGTCTTGAATCTGTAGCAAAAGGTATAATCCGCAATTGGGCCAATTAGTGTACCCCATAGTTAGCTATGCTGAGGCAGGAAACTTGATTAGATCTGACACCAGCCTAGTTCCCACTGTTGTTTTGCCAGGTATGATGGTCAGACTTCAAAGGGCTTGAGGCATCAGCAGGGCAAGGTTTGGAGGCCAGCTTAGGTCCGGTCGTTAATCTCTCTGCTAAAACCACAGCAGCCCTCGCACAAAACAAGCTTACACGACACAATCATGCGGTATTAAAGTTTGGGTTGAGTCATGCCAATTTGCCTTTGATTTTCTGATGATTGACTAAAAGATGGCTACATGACTAGACACATACTGAAAGTTTACTGATTAGGTAAGTTCCCCAAATATTTGAAATATTTTTTGATTTCTCACTTAAATTATATGACAACCCGTTCATCTTAATGCAGCCTTTCAGCAGGAGTACTTTTAGCTTTGTAGCTCTGAATGTAACTTTTATCAACATTTGATATATTTGGTAGGAACATGATGTTCGTAGTTTTATTTGGTAGAACTTTATCTTTGTTGTTCCAAAGCCTTCTCTATCAAAACTAAAGGAATCTGTGCCTAGAGTTGATTTTTCACTCCTCAGAATTTCTAAGGAAGAATTCTCTGTTGTTATTATTTAGGTATATTTCCAATTACTTGCAAAAAGGGAATTTCCTCTTAATTTCCTCTCACTGTTGACTAAAGTGCTGTTCAACGGCTGCGATTACATAAGTGTTCCTTTTTTTGCAGTCTGAATTGCTGAAATATTGCAATAACAGTGACATGTTTCCATTCTGAGAAAAGCCTAAGGCTGCTTTAGTATTATTCCAAATGATTGAAATTGCCATCTTGCTGACTTTCCCTTGGGCAGCTTAAGGCCTGTTTACTTTTGTATTTGTTTCACATGTTCCCTCAGAGTTTGGCTGGCAGGACATCATTACCTGGTTTGACAAGACAGTTGTAGAAGATTCATATTTGATTAACTCCCTTTGTTACTGCCTGATCAACAAAACCCTCTGAAATTCTCTATTTAAAATTAAAACTTTTGATAAATTCAAATAAATGCTTGCAAATAGGAAAGTTTGTGAGGTAGGTTTTTCTAATTCCCTAATTTACTGCTGATTTTTTAAGTCTTCAGGTAACAGTTGATTGATAATAGTATAGAGAATGAGCTTTTTCCTACAAGTTGTAGAACAGAGTTTGTCTAATAAATAGTTGTTGTGGTTTTTTGTTGTACTTTTACTTATCAATACACAAGAACCAGCTAATATGGTTTTCTTTTTAATGGCTGTATAACACCTGTGGAAACCAGAACAGAAATCTTTAAAAGACAGCTCAATTTGAAGCCCAGTGTCATATATGAGATAAAGATTTGCCACAAAGCAAAAATAAGTAAGTTTCCAGAAGAAAGTCAGAATTAGAGGAGTGATGAGTCAGGAAAGTTGCTCAGGTTCACAGTGTCAGGCAGATACAACATGGGACTATGGAGCACTCTACAGTGCATTTTTCCTAGTGATAATTGCCAGAGTAAAAGGTTGTGTCTTTGGTCGAAAACATATTCATGAAACCCAGCAATTGAGTCTATATAGAACTAAAAATAAACGTGTGATTCCAAAGGACATTATTTTAATACTAGTATTTTTTCTTTGTCTGTCAATAAAGGACTATAAGAAAAGCAATGGTTGACAAAATAAGCAAGATTTAGTTGCAGCTCCAGATATTCATGTGTTTCTTATGTGTACAGAGATGGTATTTGGAAGAAGAGTTAAAACTCTTTTCTTTAAGACGGTGAATGTGGCAATTAAAACCAGAAAATACATCTTGGAAGCTTCCATCTGAAATCTTTATATTTCTACTTTTTTTTATTATTCTACGCTTTTTAATTGCTTAATTTATACAGACTATAACATTGTAAACTACTTATTTGCAAAGAAGTGCAATTAGCCACTGCTCTATGTTATTTACCAAAAAGGTGGATAAGACCAAGTCAGAACTAATGTCTGCGGTGCTTCAGCGTGGCGTTAGCATGGCACAGGTTTGGTCCTAAGTGACTCAGGGAATGATGACTGGATACTGAGTGCCAGAACTGTGCTTCTGGAAACATTTTGTAATTATTCATTAAACACACTGTGAGCTATTTCTTCTGGAAGAATAAACCAACCCTGTCATCAATACATAGGAGATCAACATATATTTAAAATACACGTGTACTGGACCAGCTTCTGTATCAGTGAGAGTTAGAAAGTTTCTACTAGTATCCCTTCTTATAGGCTTCTTCCAATAAAATTTGAAGCAGCCTTTATTAATGACTCATCCTAATTCTGATTAAATTTCACTGATGTTCATAGAGTTGAGTAATTTTGTAAATAAAGGCATCCATTGAATTAATGAGTTATTTTAGGCAATATTTTAGCTAGAAAAATCTGTGAGCCCGAGAGCTGACAAAAGGCAAAATATTGGTTTACTGGAAGTTTAATTAAGGTGGTAGTTTTTTTAGCAATTGGTCAGTAAAATACAGAAATGAATTCCCAACCACTGAGGCAAAGTTTACACAGTGTAACACCAAAGCTAATATATGCTACATGATACAGATTGTATAGGGCCTTACAACCTCAGAGGGGAACTTGATTTTAGAGTAACCTCTACCATTCTGTGATTCTCTGGTTCTGTAACAGTTGTGACTGCCTGGCTGCCTAGTGCCCAAAGTGTGGGTGAAATTTTACAGGTATTTGTGGTTCAGAGAAAGAAGCTCTTCACCAGGAGAGTTATTAAGCATTGGAACAGCCTGTCCATGGAGGCAGTGGAGTCACCATCCCTAGAGATGTTAAAAAGACGCATAGCTGAAGTGCTGAGGGGTATGGTTTAGTTTAGTGATGGGCTTGGCAGTGTGAGGTTAGTGGTTGGACTTGGTAATCTTAAAGGTCATTTCCAACTGTAACTGTTCTATGATTCTGTGTTCTATGAAGTGTTTCAGAAAGTGTATTTGGTTTATTTTCTAATGTAATAAAATCTTTGAGGCCTCTTGCCCCCACGTATTTGAAAACACAAATACCTTTGGGAAACTTCTCTTTCTCCTTAGCCTGCCTTGAACGTCATACCTGGCAAACTGGATTCTCCAATTCAGCTCAGGGATTCAAATGGAGGTAACTGTATATAAATCTAAATTTACTAACTGAGAGGTGAAACATTGTAATAAAATTCAGCTGAAATTTATGCCAGTCAAACCACTGTTGCATTCATTTTTCCTGCCCATTTTCCCTATGATATTAACAAAGACATTACCACTGACTTCTTTAAACATAAGATAGTAATTATAACACCATAACATTGTCTCTAAAATTAATAGTAGTGCAAAAATATTCTTCTGCAAAACTAGTTCTGTCATAATTCCAAGCTCCATTCTACAATATTTCATCTAGTAGCCAGTTCAGGTTCTCTTTACCTGGTATGGTGTACTTCACTGAATTGTTTTGTCAGATGCTGTCAAGCCAACCTACCATTGTTAAAGAAAATCAAACTAAATCATTTTGGCATGAGCCTTCCAGGAGTAAGGCACAGAATATGAAGGGTTTGATGAAATCAAGGATTTGATTTCAATATTGTAAAAGACTGCCTGTCAAAAATGTATTACATTCTTTCAAACATTTTTGAATAAATAAACGTGTTTAAAATTCTGACAGTACAATTTAGATAAAGTTTTGGGAGATATTTTTAAATTGTAGTAACTTGAGGTAAAACAATACTTGCAGTGCTCCTACTTAAAAAGAAAAAAACCGTCTGAATGCTAATGGTACCTAGAACTGAAATCAAGTAGTAATTTTTATGTGGTAAATGAAATTACTGAACACTTGTATGTTATGAACATGTGGAAAAATTTAATTAGAAAATATCACCTTCTTATTCTGTAATACTGAAAAATGTAAATTGAATCATTTTGATGTCATTTTGATGAATACAGGAAGGTACTGTGAGCTTTTAGATTGCATAGAAGACTTAAAATATCCTGAAACTTCATTTTGGATTATGGGTTTGACATACCTTTGACATTATATGAGTAAAATATGAGGACTCCATTCAATTTTTCACAACTTCAACAGTTATAATACAGTACATCTGCAGTGCTTTGGTAGTAAACAGAACTCATATATATTTCTATTTTAGAAATATTTATGCCATAATTGTGTTGTCGCAATGAAGGAATGTGCAACAAAGCCATTAATGCAATTAAAGGTCACTTGTACATATTGTAATGAACTGCTCATTCACAGGATCCTTGTTAAGGGTCAGTGCTGCAGCTGAAATGGGTTGGCCTTGTTCACTCTGTAAATGAATAGGTCAACTTGCATTTGCCAGACAAATAAAGTAGTTGACATATTCCCATTTTCTTAGTATTAAAAGACAGGTAAGCTAAGATATCTTTGATTAAAATGTAGGTTGGTAAAGATTAAAAACCTCTTTAGCTAACAATGATTATATTTTTCTCTGAAGTACTGGTGGTTTTTAGAAAGTAGTCTCTAGGTATAAGTTGGAAAGGTATTGATGGTGAGTTATTACAAGCAGGAAGAGTTAAGCACCATATTTATAGTAGCTCTCAGCAGGAGCTGAGTGACACCTCTGTTAAATGCTCTTTAAAATCCCAGCAAACTTTAATAAAAATGTGATATTTCATAGTTGTATAATATTCTCACCTTCAAATGATGGTGAATTCAGCCATGCCATTACACAATGAAACAGATCACTGAATTTAATATATCTATGTAAGTGCAGGGGAAAAAAAAAAGCTCAACCACAGACCTAGATCACAAGTGAACCTTATTGAACTACACTGAAGTAGCAACTCAGGGCTCTTACTGGAAAGCTGAGAATAGGATGACTTTGCATCTCCACATGGAAGATGGGTATCGATCTGGACCTTCTTGTCTCAATACTGTCTGTTACACTTTTGATTATTGATCTTCTGGCAGAAAGTGATTCAACATACCCTGTAAACTAGGAGACTGTAAGATAGCCCCATGAAACTCTTGAAAAGGGTTAAAGTGTCATTTTGTAGGTAAACAGTGCAGTGATGCCTAATGTTTGCTATGACTAATAATGTAATCAAACAAATTCCAAAATGTTGTATTTTAATTTTGCAAATTCAAGATTAAGGGTTAACATTTCCAGTCTTATGAAAATATTACTGATCTGGATTTAGTTTCTTTCAATTTTTCACCTCTACAGAAACTATTCTGTACTATTTTTTGTATTAAACTGATTCACAAAGAATATTGCCTTTTACTGAACAGTTACTTTATTTTTATTGAGGACAAACTAGTCATGTTGCTCTTACTCTGAAAAACTTAACAAAAGTGCCAAAAAGAGATGGTAGAAAAAATATTCAAAACCCACCAGATACCATCAGTGAAGAAAAAAATGTTCTATAACCATAGTACAAATACTGCTTTCTGCTTTGGCTGAATTATGGAGAATTATTTGTGACTGAATTCCAGAGTACATTTTATCTTGATATTCCTGGCCAAGAGGAGCGTGCAGAAAGTAGATTGTTATAAGCAAAATGCCTGAGGACTACAGTGCCTAATCATAAATAAACTTAGATGGTCATACCATCTTTATTGCTTTCTTTCTCATAGTTGTTTTAGTTGCATGGTTTTGAAGTTTTGGTTTAAATTTTATTTTTCCTGGCTGTGTTACATATGGTTTTCCAAAGATTCAGTTATCATGCATAATGCAGTTTAAAATTTCTCCGTGCATATTAAAACACCACACTTTTGAAATACCAAATGGGACTGCCTCCAAGAAGAAAAATATTATTTGGAGTCTCCTTCCCTGGAGACATTCAAAACCCACCTGGATGAGTTCCTGTATGACCTGTCTAGGAAGTCCTGCTCTGGCAGGGGGTTTGACTAGATGATCTTTCAAGGTCTCTTCCAACTCTTAAGATTCTGTGATTATTTCTTGAATTTCTTGAAGGAGTATTTCTGGCCAGCTTAACATTACCATATCAACCCCTTTCAGAATAATAGCTTGAATTTGGGTGGCATTGCCAAGTAACAGTTCAGCTCCCTCTTTCCTCATTCCTTCCTTACAAAGAAAATGAGCAGTAATTGTGTAGTGTGTGATAACTAAAGCTTTGTATTGATGTCCATGATTATATAAAGAAAGTGAATTTGGGTGCTATCTTATGCTTGACTTTCAGTAAACAACTGGTAGAGCTTACTGCAAATAATTCACTTAAAATGCCTCATTTGAGGGAATTAAGGTTTGAGATACCTATGGTTTTTGGCTTATGAAAATACTCTCTATGGGCCTTTCACCTTCTTTTATGCTGCTTCAAGTCAGTTATAGCAAAAATTACGGAAGAGTTTTCACTCTGATGTTCATAAAATTTATGCATGTATTTACAAAACAGTTACCAAATGGACTTACTTCATATTAAGACACTAATCTTTGGACAGTATGTCTGCTTGAGTCATGTTTGAAAGTGAAAGTGGAAAACAAAAATGAAAAACAGTTTCTCATTTGAAATGGGAGGATGTGAGTATGGCTACACAAGAGAAATCAATTTCACCTTGCATCCAGAACAGTACTTGCTACTCTTAAAATAACTTGATTGCTTAATATTTAAAGTTTTAAGATCTTTAGTAATCTTTCCTAAGGAGCAGTACATTCACTCTTTCTGAAAAAGATAGACTTCGTGTGACCTGCCTGAGAACATTTGAGGTGGACAACTTGGCCATAGTAGCTGAGCCTTGAAAAGACTTTGGAAGTCTCCATGATAGACCCAGAATATCTACTGGGCGTTTGAAAAGAACCTCATTTGGGTAATAGCTATGCAGTGACCCTCCTTGTCATTGGATTTGCTCCAAACTCTCCAGCTGGAAGAGTTAAGAACTCTAGAGTTGGCAGATAGGCTTGGGGTCAGTGAGTGGCAGAAAAACTTCAATGACGACAGTCACATTCCACTGTTCTCAGTAAAGGATTACAATGTGCCAGTATAGTTTTGGGACATACACTCTTACTTGATTTTACTTGTGAACCAAGATACAACTAAATAAACAAAAAGAAAAGTTTTGCATGAGTCACTCCTATTTCTTCCTCTTAAGGACATCTACATGCAACCTGAAATGTGTACTGTTCCATGCATGTTGGTAGAAGGTCTAGCAGAATATGATGATTTAATATTGGACCAGATGATCTCTAAAGGAGGAAAAGACTAAACCAAGGAAATTTTTGTTCTGATTAGGTTTAAAAGAGTTAGATGTCCTGAATTGGTAGTGCTTACTTGCATATTGAGAGTTGGAACCCAGTTGGAACCCACTAGGGTATAGTGAAGCTACCCTCTTGACTGACCAAGGAAAGTTTGCTTGTAGATGCAGTCACAGCTTGATATACAGCATCTGTGATGTATAAACACATTGCTCAGCCACTTGAGCTGCCATATGTTACTAACAGCAGCATTTTATTTTCAGCACTTTTTTACATGGTATTTTCCATTGGTTGCATCTCTTCACTCATTTATTTGAGATTTAGTACTGTGTTGCTTAATAAACACTGTAGTCACTGAAGTCAATTATGTCTCAGGTCTGCAATCTAAAGCCCCTGAGAAAACACCATGTACATCTTAATCAGTGCTTCTCACCTTTTGGTATAAAGCTTTGTAATTCTGGATGGATTACAGGCTTCTTATGCTGCCTCAAATGCCCTTTCATAAACCTTTTGCAAGTAGAGGGTAGTGTGGCAGGAGTGTCAAGAGCTTTTAGTGCTATAATATAGGGGGAAATAATTCTCTTTCTAGTCCAGGTGTTTATTAGAAGATACAGACCAATGCTTTTTGTAATTCTTGTTGCTGTTAAGGAATTAAGAAGAAGGAAATCTGGTATTTGTATTTAGATCTGATCTTCAGTAGTAGCATTGCCATGGGCTGTTTGTGCTTGGTCTACATCATCTAGACTAAAAATAGCCTTCCTGTCATTTTATTGGCAGAGTTTTAGCTATTCCTTTAATTCTGTTTAAAAAATGGATGGGGAGAAAGCATATTTATTGAATGTGTGCTGATATTCCACTAGGTAACTAAGAGGAGATTCCTGATACTTTGAAAAGCTGTATATTAAATGGAATGTTAAATGAAGTTAAATGGAATTCACATTTTGCTTAAGAGACTTTTTGTGAATTATTATCGTCTTTAAATGTATTAGGTTAGTTTTTTACTTTATATCATTAAAGTAACTACATTGAAATATCTAGACATTAATGTATATTTGCTTTGTTAACATACATTTGCTTTATTTTATTAGTGTCTTGCTTAGGTTTTGTTCTTTTTAGGTTTCTTTAACATTTTGATAAGAAAATACTGATGAGGTATTTTATTTCTCATCATTTAAATGAAAAGTGACATTATTTATAATTTTTCTTTTCGTAAAGTGAGGTTTTGCAGAGTAAGAAGACAAATCACTGCTGTCTGCTAAAATTTCTAGCAGTAGTCTGAACATTTCCATTGTATTATGTTGGGATTTAAAAAAAAATGTGGAATGAGTGAAGGAGGGAAAGGAAATTCCTTGTTCTTGTTCTGTGTGTCTCAAGAAAACATGAGCTAGTTTGGGAACTTTCAGGACCACAGTTACAGTATGAAAAGACACTGTTTTTAGGTGAATTTCTGTCTGTGTTTCTTTTTTCCTGATCTGAAAAGGGCATTCTGGCTTTGGAAAAGCCATGAGAGTTAGATTCAGGTTGCTGAAACACTCCTAAACCTACAAAGGAATTTTTTTGCTGTGTTTGTAAAGTAAAGCTCTCAGGTAGAAGGGCTTCACAGAAAGGATTTTGTCAGTGGATGACTTATATAAGATTCATTTTTTCCTTGTGTAGTCTGAACTAAAATTGTATGCATAGCATAGTTCAGCTTTTGCCTCTCCTGACTTATTCATCTGCATCATGGCATTTGTTTGCATCTTTTAGGACAATAATATTTCAAACAACAGATTAGGAGTTGTTTATGCTCACACAAACAGGTATATCTGCAATACTTCCTTCTGGCATTTATTTAGGTTTTATTGTTTTTGTTTCTCAAGTTTGTGTTTTGAAATTATGTTGTTACTTTATTAATTGGTCCAAAAGAATAGCATTTCTTGTAAGTGCAGTAAAAGTAAGTTCTGTGAACTGCTGTTTTATGGAAGGTTCTTGCTATTACAAATGAGATTATGGAAAGAGAAGCAATCGATGCAGTTTTTACATTAGAGCATTCCAAATAAAGTGAATGGTTATATTCCATCAGTTGCAAGTGCATAGCATTAACATAGGAGGGTATCAGTTTTCAGAACTGATAATCAAGACTATACATTTACTGGCAAAAATTAGACATAACTAGAGTATTATTATATGTGCAGTCTAGACATTAAAATATTAATTATTTTAAAATATTAATTTAAAAAAGCAGAATTCATACAAAACCAAAAATAGAGATTTTTTTTTTTTTACTGAGGGAAATATCACCATTTCTATGAAGTGTTTACTTAATGACTATTCAAAGTATTTTGTGAGTATTTTTTAGGTAATAAATATTCAAACTAGTCTGAGTGTTTTTTAATCTTTTTTTTGCCCCTCAAAGAAGAAGTATGGTTCTGTGCAAAATGACATTCCTAAAAGATTTACTGTTCTCAGCATAATAAAAATATTGTAAAATTGCTTCCTATCTTGAAAAAAAATCAAACCAGCTATTCTTATTTCAAGTTTCATCTAATATATTGTTCCCTATGGTTGTATGATAAACACATTATTCCTTGAACAGGAATTAAGAGTAAAGCTGCCAGGAAGGGGTTTTGTTGTCAGAGTAGTTCCCGCCTTATGTTTTGTAAGAGATTTCATGGTCCCATTGTAAAGAGTGGATGATTTAAAACGTGTTCCCAAGATAAACTTTCCCATTGTCATTAATGAGGATGGATAATACTGAGTGACAAGTGCATTAGGAATGACACAGAAAGAGCTGTTAGATTTGTCAGAGCATATCACTTCAGGCAATGAAACTTGAGGACATTCTCTTTTAACAATTTTTTGCTATTTATTAGAGAACCAAGGATTGTGATTGCTCACACAGGTGGATTTTACTGTTTTGTCCATTAAATATTTAGGTACCTTTGAAAAGGCAGAGGTGATAAGTATGACCATTATACTCCACTGTGAGGGATGCCAATGGTTGCTTCACTTGCAAATAATTCAGCAAAACTGATATACCTTTTATTTGTTAACAAAATAGTTATTTGGTGGATAATTTTTAATTTGCAATATTTTTACTCAACGGGAATATTTAAAGTTGCATAAGAAGAAGTGCTCTGAGCTGTCATAGGAAAGCTTCTGGGATAAAGAAGCTTAAAATTGGGACACTATACATGTAATTTACATTGACTTAAAAATTGTCTTTCTCCGTGGAGAAAGACTTTTTAAATATTTATCTCTGAGTAATTAATAATGTATGACTTTTTCTGGTGTTTAAAATCTTTCCAAACTACAGCATGCCTATCAATTTCCATTTTGAACATGCAATTGGTCACTTTTTCGCCTTGATTCATCTTGCCTGGCTGCCAACCAAATTTTGCCTCCGTGTACCTTCTTGACACTAATAATGACTGAGTTTCTGTTCGTTTGCGTGCAAGATTTCCCAAGCGGCAGTTTGGGGCTGGGATAAACTATCTATCATGATTGCGTACAACTAATCTGCCTCAACCAAACCACCCAATGATTGAAATTGCATTTGACAATTCACCTCTCCTTGGAGTGCCTGAGGTGAACATAGCTACAGACCATCCCCGGAAGGGCATAGCAGCTCCTCCATATGTTGGGGAGGATCCTTTTATTTGTGTCAAGAGACTTTTAGCAAAGCATGTATAGGCAGAGATTATTTATTTTCTTAGACTTCCTTGTTTTCAGATGCATGGCTACTGCTTTCTCCTAACCAAAGCATTTTGGTTTTGTGAAGGATTTTCTGATTTACAGTTCATTAAAACTCTTAAACTCTTTATCTGAGAGAGACCAGTGCAATATTGGGTGTATAGGAGATTAAAAAATCAAGAGGTATTCAAAATGTCATGTATTTTTCGTTAAAATGTTATACTATTAATAGACCCATAGTCAAGCATCAGACAAGATGCCTGTTACTGTGTTGACCTTTACCAAAGCTCACACCTCCTTGCAGCGTTTTGATAATACACATCCTAAGAAAGAATGACAAAGCAAATTCTGTTTCTGTCATAAAAGAAATCTTTTCATTCTTTTCCAATTTGTAAATTTATTCATGTTGTGTACACTTACTGGTTTGAAAACCTGTCCATGCAAATACAATCTGACAATACCGATCCTTTATTTCTGGTTAAGGTTACTCAAATAATCTTCAGAGTGAAAAGCTTTCTAGGATCGTTTTTTGTTAAGTGTTGCCTTTTTTGATGAAGTCCCTTTATCATAATAGCCTTATGTCAATCAGGAGTGCTGCCTTTCATTAGTGACGTTTATGATTAACTTTATTGGATAGCATTAGTTTGTTCCAAAACAAAGTTTCTGAAAAGTTACAGTAATAAACTTCTATTTCTAGGGACATAATTTCTTTGTAGTTTTCTGCTAAAGCTCCAATATATTGAGTTAAAAGACAGAGTGCTTCAATATACTTGTCTCTTCCAACTCAAGGTATTATATGATTCTGTGGTAATCCAGAGAGAAAATACTTTAAAATTGCATTCTGGAATATTTTGGAGTTTCTCTGTTCTACATAACAGTGTTTTGCTGGGTTTGTGTATTTCACAAGAGGCATAAAGATCCACAGCCAAATTATCCTTTCAAATAAGTACAGTCCATTCCTGAAAAGAGGAGTTTCAATGGTATGCTCATAAAGGCATGACTCTCAGCATAATTTTCTTTCTGACACATCAAGTCATACTTCTTTCTTCTCTTAAAACTGAAATGCATTTTTTCAAGCACTTTCATTCAGCAGATTAAAATAATCTTTCTTTAATGCTTGACAGCTGAATATAGTACATATATCTGTTTTAGTTGTGGGGAGGAAGCAAAGGAATATGAGTGTCATACTTTCTGTAGCATTTCCAGGAAACAAGTCCAGAGGTGTCAGGACTCTTTTGAAAATATAAATCATAAATTTTAGTAACCAGCTGCTCTGAAGGCAGGGAAGAATAACTCACCCACACAGCCGTGCTCAGTTCACTTGTTACAGTAGCAGTGTACTAAATCTAACCATAATTTATTATTAAATTTATTATTATTAATTAAATTTGCCATGTTTAGACCTGGTAGCCCAAGCAGAGCACCCACTTACTTACATATTTTGCATCATCTCGACGTGTTCATGTTGTTTGTAGTAACTATTTGATTTGTGCATGATTCGAGTACTATTTTTTTCCCTCCTTGCTATAAACCATGACTTCTTACAACTAATTTTTTTTATTATTATTTTTGTCTGGATTTGAGATTTTTTGTTTGTTTGTTTCCCATGTGACATCAAAGCTTTGTGCTATGGCCTGGCATAATCACTTGCCTCATTGTGTCCTTGTCCACATCAGAAGAAACAATTGTGACAAAAAAATTTGGTCTACAAATAATATTAAAGGGATTTGGAGATGGTGGAGGAGTTCCATCTTTTTGCCACTGCATTGCCAGAGTAATTGAGAGTGTGATTTAGATTGTGGAGTTCTGCACATTCATCAGCAGTTTGAAAAATGAAAGGTTCACATCCTGCTGTTCATAAGACAGTAAGGATTGATGCTGGTTAAAGAGTTTTTCTTTAATCTTGCGTAAAAGGAGCATGATGCTTAGTTATCAATAGATTCCTAAAATGAAGTGGTACAATTCCAGTTACTTAGACATTTTCAGGTTTTGTGCAAAAACAAATAAATTTGACAATATAAGCAACTTCAATATAATTTAAAAATAAAGACTGTAATTGTCTGGGATATTTTTACACTAAATCTGAATCTTGAAACAGCAGTCAACTGTTGATTCTTGAGAACACTGTGTATAAAAAAAAAGGATTATTTTGCTTATGATGACTTACGAGTATATATCTGCTTGTCTTCATCATTTCCTCTGTGTTATTCTGAGGCCTTCCGTCACTTCTCAGTGCTTAATTTTCTAGTTTGGTTTCAACATTCCAATTTTGATTTCTTAGTTTCTGTGTGACAGTTTCTTATCTATCTGGAAGTGTATGTGACAGCTTCTTTCTGGGAGTACTGAGTAGCAGTGACTGAAAAGACAGATTGCTTAGTTTATAACATGCAACTTTATAGTACTCTGATTTTGACTTCTGATGTATTCAGCCATATTAATTACTCAAGAATGGTTTGTGACCTCTGACTTCAATGAAAACCTAAGAGGAAGAATACATGGTAATTTGACCGACTACACTTTTGTGACTAAGGTTGTTGGCTACTTCCCAATTCTTAACAAATAGCCTTTAAAAAAGGGTTCTTTAATAAATCTGTTAAAGTGAATATACTTTCAAGATACTTTCTTATCTCACCAGTTTTGTTATCGAATCAGTCAGTGTCCTGGTATCTGATGATGACTTGGCCTGGTATATTTCCCAAAGATCTGAGTTTGAAATTGTATAACAAATCAATTTGATATCACTGTAAACATGATTTCCCATGGACTATTACTTCGAGTCATTTAGGTATATCTTTCAGTTTTACATAGTTTGTTACACATAGTTACGCAGTAAGATGATTTCATGTTCCATGTTAGACATTCAAGAAAGACGTGCATTGTAAAGAAAAGGTGAGGCTGCCCAAAATGAAAAATACTAATATATTCTCTTTTTTAAAAAATAAGCAACAAGCTTAAAAAAAAGGCATGACATACTTTTTTTTAAAATAATCTTGTCAACTTTAATTGTACACTTAAATTTACTGCAGTCTTCACACCCAGTTATGCCCTTATCAGCAACCAGTTAGGCCCTAGGATCTCTAAATGTACTTATGTGCAATTACAGTAGTAATTAAAACATTACATTCTAAGATGAAAATGCAGTTATTTGTAATTTCTTCCAAGCACCTTCTCCATATTAATCTAAGATCATTAGATGGCTCTGTGTAAAGTATTTCCAGGCAAAAATAAGTCCTTTTACTAAAAAAGAGAAAAAGATTTCCGTGTATTTCTTCATATTTTCTGAGTGATGCATATTGATACAGTTTTTATAATTCATGCATTTCAACCATTGCTGACATAAGCATTAAGTGCTTGCACATTCGAATATAGCACACAATATGAAAGGTAGAAATGGTGTCATATCTCACTAGGTCATTCCACTGAAAGTCACTAGTGCCCAAGCTAGATTGTAAAACTTGTCTATCCTCTCAAACGTTGCTTGTGCATGGCATTTTTGACTTTAAAAGGTGGAGTGCTTGTCTTTGAAACATTTTAAATCAGTATTAGATAAGACTGCTGGGATACAGTTAATGTTTTTATATATGAAAAGAAAATATTTTCTTGCTGGAAAATTTGAATGCAAGCTACACTGGAAAGTTGCAACCTAAATAAATGTATAAAATAGGTAACTATTGGAGTAGCCTTTTAAAGTATCAAGATGCAGCAAACAACAGGAATCACAGATTATGGTTACTTCTATTAGGATGAGATTGTTTTTTTTAAGACCAACATCTGAAAGTTTCCCCAAGTTCAAATTTAATATTACCTTAACATTTATTTCCAGATACTTAAATATCTATGTTCTTATAAAAGGGAAGGTTGAAAAGGAAACTAATTTATCATAATCTGGTTCAGATCGTCCTCTAATGGATTAGGGAGTACCAAATCTTGTGGGTATTCACACATCCTAACTACAGGAGTTGTGACAGCCATGAAGCTACTGGTAAGATGTCTTCAAGACATTAAAACGTCATAAACAGCAGGTAAAATTGATGCAAATCTAGTCTGTAATTCAAGGAAGGCTTCCCCATCAATTTCCATATCTGCACACACTGCAGTGATTCATAACAGCTTTGTTATTATAGAAGCAAGAAGAGATCATTACAATGCCTTTGTATTACAGAAGCATGATTTTAAAATCCACTTGAAATTAAATTATTGCTTTCAGAGACTGAAAATAAAATACATTTTTAAACTTCCACTTCAAAACAATAATAATTTTTATAAAGGAGAATATGTAATTCTCTCTGTCGTGTTGATATTGATCCTATGAAAAATGCTTCCTGGACCACACATAACTGTGATTTCTGAGATATGACAGATGTTAGAGAAGTGTAAAGTCAGACTTCCCATTGACTAAAGATCTTGTGTAAAATGTACAAATGATTTGTTTGGGTTATTTTGGGTTGGGTTTCTTTTTTTGCAAGCAATGAGAGCTATTTACACAAAATTATCCTGCGGAGATTGCTGATCTGAGCAGACTCTGGGTGTGTTTGTGCAAATGGAATCAATAGGGAGCTGCATGAGCATCCGATTGATAGGTCTATAAAACTCATACCCACTACTTAGAAGAAATCGAATAGTCTGAAAGTAAAGTAATAGCAGAGGCATTGTTTGCCCTTTCAGACAGCAGAATGAATCTTAGGGAACTGGGTTACAATTAAAAACAAGAATACTTTGGCTTGGCTAAAGCTGACCCCAGGAATTCAGCTGATACTCTTTTTCAATTTTCCTTGTAAGAGCATGTGTCCAAATTGACATCATATTAGTCACAATGCCTCAAGTGTACTTTTTTTGTTGTTGTAAGATCATTTCCAGAGAAGGAAACATCTTGGGATGGCAGGGACAGGCAAGATATTTATTGAGCTCAGCAAGTGTTAACACGCTAGTTTAAGTTATTTGGCTTAATATAGTAGTAATATGTCCTAAATACATATATGGGAAGACTGTGCTGTCAGTTCAAAATAAAGTTAAGGTGCAAGGGTGAGAAAACATGTGGGTCTTTGAATTAATTTTAGGTTTCATGAGGCACGATCTGTGGCAGAGTAAACAATACTAATTACAGGAGTGTTCCTCATAATGACTGATCTATAGTCTAGAAAAAAGCAAGAGGTAGCAAAGAAAGTATGCAAAGAAAAGGTGTTGCATCTAATAGAATAGAAAAACACTGTAAAAATAGCATCCTCTCTTGAAATTGAATAATGATTTTTCTATCAGAGAAGTCTGTCAATACATTGAGGTGTTGTGATATGTTGTCATGGTTATGTTTCAAAACTAATTTTAGGAAGCTATTAATTTTTAAAACCAGTGCCTTAACATTTATAGATGTTGAACTACTTTCCAGCCTTTTCTACTGAATTTGCAACACTACCATACATCAAGAGAGCAGTTGGAAAATATTTAATTAACAACATTCATACTATAAGTTTTAATGTTGGCATGTACTTTCTGCACAGTTGCAAACCCTATAAAAACTAAGTGGATAGAACTGGATGTAAAGTGATGAATCAAGGCAGTCATGATGTATATTTTTTATATAATGCTGTTTTTATCTTTGAGCTATGGTCACTGGTTTTTGGCTGATGTTCATCCTGTATTCTTCTTCATCTGCCTACCTTCCTCAACTTTGTTTTAAGAATCATGATAGGAAAATACAAATAATTTTGCTCTTCTTGAAGGTTAGGCTAGATGATCTTTAAAAGTCCCTTCCAATCCAAATCATTCTATGATTCTGTTATTCAGAGACCCCAAATAGTGGAATGCCTTTAACAACTAGATAACTGCTTTGACTTCTTTACTGCTATGCTTGATTAGCAACCAAACTCTTGGCTTGCTGTGAATATGAACTCATTAACAAAGGAAAGCCAGATAGCCAGTCTTATGTCTTAGAGATTCAAAGGAAGATTCTCTGTCCTGTGAGATGGAAGTTCAACTGACAATCGGAACTTCAAATCAAACTGCTTCAAATGCTCTGGACACGGCCACCGACTATTTTCTGAGCTCCTTAGCAACACAGTGTCCTTGTGACTTAATAGTGTTGATTTGCCAAAAGAAATGTAATCTCTGGTTGGAAAACTACTGTTTGATGAATTGTTTCATTCAGCTCCACAATTGATGAAAGTTCTACCCAACATTAAAAATTCTAGACTTATCCTTAGATGCTTTTGGTTCTTCCCAGAGCCCATGAAGACAAAGACAGGGAAAAAGCTTTTTGCAGAGACTGAAGCCTATTCGTCATGAATATTCAAAGACTAGTTTCAATCACAAAGAACAGAAAAACATATCAATCCAAACATTTTTATTGATACAAGACTATAGATTCAGGTGTTTCATCACACTGCCTTTCCTTCTCTCAGCAGAAATCTATGAACTAATCCACTTTTTTTGCTTTTTCACCTCAGTCTTCTGTTGCCTTAGCACTTTCGAGATAGGCCTGCGTAGTACTATCAAATCTTATCTAAAATAAATCTTATCTCATAAATCTTATATAAGGCAGACAGGGTATAGGCGCTGTCCCCATTGCTTATTCAGTTCATTTTGTCTTTCTGCTGTACACAGTTTCCATATCCTGTAATGTTTAGGGGTACTAGTTACATATATCTGCTTCAAAAGACAAACTCACTGTTGGTGGAAGTCACTAAACACTTAAGAAATGAAAATTCTTACCATATGTCTATGTACAACAGAAAGAAATATGTTGGCCTACCTTGAACTTAGTCTTCATTTGCATGTTCAGATCCAAGGTGATGATTCTAGTGTCTATACTTACTTGTTAAAGAGCATTTTTGCTGTATTTTGAGAGGATGTCTGCTTCTGTTTGCTTGTTAGTATGTCATTTTATAGTGAGTCAAGACAATTGCCATTGGACTTGTCATAGTTTCAAAAGTTTCTTAAAATGTACTAGCAATTGTTATTTTTTCATTTGAATTAGCATGCCTCCTTTTCAGGACATATGTGACTGATTGACAAAGCGCAGTCCAGATATTGCCTGTCATGCTGCAACATGGACTGAGCATTAGAGTCTAAACCTAAGGGTAAACAGTCAAGGTATCCTCTTGCTAATGTTTATGCTCTCAAATTTATTAGGGCAAGGATAGAGAAAGTAGTTATAAGACAATACCTTCACCAAGATAGATTTCAGATTGGATGGATAGGCAGTTGAGGAACTGGCTTTTCACTCTATGATCTTCCTATCAAAACATACAAGGTGATGTACCTATGCCAGTGTCTTGTACATTTCAACAAGTGCAAGGTGTGCAAACCTGGCCACAGGTAATGTACTCACTCACTTCTCATTCTGAAAGCAGTTATTGCTATTTTTGAAGCTATGTCATTCAGGCAGTGAATTGCCCCTTGTCCTGCAATATATACCATCTATTTCTATTTAGTGTGAAACAGCTGACCTCTAGACTGGGACACTGAGAGTTAAGTGGTGGTCTGCTGAGTGCTACATTTTTCTGGACCTGGACTGGAAAATTTTATCAAATGCATTTAAGGTCTGTGTACTACTTGGCTGAATAGAGGTCACAAGCAAAACATCTGTTTGCCAGATCTCTGTCCCTATTTCTTCTATCTTTCTTGCAGAAAGCTTTGGGGTTTTGTATCCTAACCCTGCCAGGCTCAGATGATCAAGGGATCTCACTGTTAAAGTACACAGCTGAAACGGTTATGTGGTGCTTTGTTGAGTGAACTGGTTTCATTTATTCTCCTAAGTCTGTCATGAAAACCTAAATCTCAGTCCCTGTCATTCTGGACTGCTGGTTAAGGCTAAAGGAGTCTCAATGGTCCTATATCTTAGCTGGACAAAAGCTTGTTCCTGGTGTCACTCTCCTGATTTCTCTCCTTCTCTTATAAAATGCCATTTTCCTAAGACTACCCCCTTGTCCAGCAGCCCCTCAGGAATCTTCAGTCTTTTTCCTTAGTACATCTACCTTCCTCATCTTTGCCAAGACCTGGAACAATCAAAAACTTCTTGTGCAACTGAGATATATGGAAAGAGGAAAAACCTTCATTTTTCTCCTATCTCTATTGTGAAGAGGAGGATAAAAGAACAGATAATGTCAGGAAAGAGGGATGTAGAAAAGTTCTGCAAGTCATGGCCTTTGACTCTGTTTGCACCTAAAGGTGAGACTGCAAAAAGCTTAATTGTACTGTAGAGAGAGCTACAAATACACATACACACACTCAGGCTGACCATCTCTCTAATCCTTTGTTTGCAGCAAGAGTAGTGTTTTACAGTAACGTTAGGATGAAACTGGGAGAACTGTTCAGGCTAACAGTGTCCTTCTTAAGCAGAGGCAAAAGTGAGAAACCAGCTGTGTTAGGATTTCATAAACATAGGCAAAGTCTTAATTAGTTCAGCATGTAAGTTCTGTGAGAGAAGAGATTTTCATAGCAGAGGAAATTTTTGAGGAATTGCTGAAGGAGTGTAATGGGACATTTTGTGCATTTTCATATGCAGAACATCCCAAACCTAACAAGAGAAAGCAAGAAATAGATTTCACAAATAGAAGGCATGTTGCTGTTTGAGAGGTGATATTTAAAGTGACATTGCATTGCAAGAAGCTTGAAAATTAGAAGAGGTAGTTTGTGTTTGCTTCAGTAGTAAAAAAATGGGATAATAGAAGAGCAGAAGGAGATTGGTGTTCCTGGCCAAAGCACCGCACTGAGTAGAAAAGTTACCTATTAGGAATGTTCTAAGGGAACAAGTATTGATTTCTTCTTGATTTTTATGATGCTAGTTAACTTCTGAGAAATGAAGTGCACAATCTGAGTTTGCTGTGTCTAAATGCTTGTGTTCTAGTGTTGTTATGAGTGATAGTATCTCTTTAATTAAATCTCTTTGTGTTATCATAGCTGGTATTATGAAAGTCATAAGGGGGTTTTGATACTTTTTCCACTTCTTGTTTTAGTTCCTTGGTTTAACTGTCGTCTTTCAGCTACTGAGTTCTATATGAAAATACTGTGATTACCCTGAGTGTTAATGTAAATTTGGTTGAGGTCTGATCTGATTTAGAAGTACACTTTTCACGACAAATATTTTCATAAATATACAACCACCAATGTCAGCTAGAGCTATGTGTCCTGGTAGCCGTAACATAAATGAGTCATAAAAAGCAAGTGACATAAACAGTATAATTTATTTGCTTCTTGATTGGACTATAAATAATACTTGAAGTATACAGTTTCAGAACCCTGTGAGTAAGAATATCAGACTTAACCCTGAAGGATTCCAGTGATGCCAAATGGCAGAGGATAGCATTATCAGGCTGAAGTTCATTACAAGCATAGACATTAAGGTATTCTGGTTTAACATTGTGAATCAAGTTATTCTTCTGGATTTCTGCCTTTAGAGGAACTGTGATTTGACTGTAGACAGTTTCCATATAGACATTTTTTCTCTGGTAGCCTACATGAATGCTGCTGTGCTCAATTTTGTGTGAAGCTCAGGTGAAGCCAGAGAGTTGTCTTAAGTGTGAATCAATTGTGTCATTGCATGATGCAATGGATGGGAGCACATAAACACTACAGGTTCTTTTGAGTCGAGAGATTTCTATACTCTATGTGAGTTTTTCCTCTAATATATAGACCATAAATGTAATAAGAGGAAGCAATAGAGTAAGAAATAAAAGGGATCTGAGATGACAAGGCTAAACACTTGGCAGGGTATGGGAGAAAAGAGAAAGGTAAAAATGGGTTCTATTATTTATACTTAAGAAGTGAAGGCAGAAGAAAATACTTTTCAAAGAAAGTGAGGACATAGGGAATAACTGATTCAAGGCTTCAGTTAAGATGTTTAACTATAATCATATATATATGATATAATGTTATATGATGATATATATCATATATATATTATTAATATATATAACATGGCTTTAATTAATTCTTTTCTAACTGTGTCAAGGATGGGTTTTAGGTCACTCTTGCCAATCAGAAGGTCAGTGACTGTAGTTCATTGAAGACAAGGTGGGCTGTATTTTTAAGCACAATGCCAAGCAACCATAGTATTTGAGAACAGTTTATTCTGCTCAGATGTCTTGGTTTGTCTAGTAAATTTGTCTAGATTTGTCAGATCTTTAGAAAAAAACAAAGTACTGTCTCAGTGGTTTTAAATTAATTTGTTCTTGCAACTGGGATTTAACAGTTCCTTTGAAGCAATTATTGTTTTAGTACAAGTGTATATGAGATGCTACCTGTCAATGAGTACTTGGGGAATCCTCAGTATGCAGATCACTGACCTGATAAACTGTAACAGCTCCATGGGAGTTGTTATGGTCTGTCGCATCAATGAGTATTTAGGGACTCTTTAATATGTGGATTATTAGGACAGTAAAAATGTCTGCAGCCCATTGTGTCAGTGCAGCTGTTCCACATGAGCATTAGGATATTACACAGCCTTACAGAATGTTGTAGAAAAGTAGTTGACTAAGCTAATGCAATAGCCATGATTTTGCATTAAACAACTTGTCTTTTTTGTTATTTTCCCAAAATAAGAAATGTAGGTACTAATCTTCATACTAAAATCATTGAGTTTTGAGACTGCGTTTATTAGAAAAGGCCATTTTTCAATTGCACATTGAGTGAACAAAAAATTCCCAGATTGAATTCTCTGCAGATTCCTTCCCTACCTTTTTGCCTGCAGTTTAGGAAATAAACAGAAAAAGTAACAGAAATTCTCCTATCTAGAAATATCTATCCAAAGAATAGGCCCAGAAATAAATTATCACAAAAATAATCCAATGCTTTGAGTAGTTTTCTAAGATCAAACAAGTTTGCTATAATATTGATCATATATTAAGTTGGATTTTTTATATTAATTGCAGAAGTATCAAAGATTGGGGTTAGATTTTGTCTTAAATTTCTTTTAGCTTAAATTTTCTGTTATAAATGAAGAGAGATTACTGACCTCCTTAAAATAAGGTTCTGATCATATGGGTATGAGTGCAAATAGCAGTAAAGCTTTGTAACCTGATATTGAAATGCAAAATTTGAGGAATTTAAAGTAGTTGTGTGATAAGTTTTTACAGGAAAATATGTATTTCATGATATTTACAAAGTCTTTGTCATTTTGTCTTGCCATCTTCATCCAATCAGATCACCAAGTTTTATTTGAAGCATTCTTAGCTGCTGCACTTGCTGGTGTAGTTGAAAATAATCTTTCCTTTTTTTGGAGCAGTGTTTCAGAAACTGTTCAAGGTGCTAGAATAGAGCATATTTGTTTGGCTTTTCTTGTTTGACATAAATCCCTTTTTGAATTCTGCACCAAGGAAATTAGTTTCACAGCTAAGACAGGCTCCTTGCCAGGATGTGTTCCAGGTTTATATCAGTCATTGTTGTAAATTAAGCAGAAGCTTCTTCAGTGTTCCAAGCTGCTTCAGGGTTTTGGTGTAATATTGCTAACTTTTATTACAACTTTCTGTGCATAAGAAGAAATATATAATAAGGTAATGTAGATACCATAGCTACAAGTATGGAATGAATACTATTAAAGTAGATTGTAGGTCCAAAGTTGTTCATTTTTAAACAGTTATTTCAAATTTTACCTAGGATTTTTCTTTACATCATTAATATGAGAAAATGTCTAGTGCTGAACTTAAGGGGGAAAATTTTAAATGGTGTTTGCTTATATGTGTATTTACATCTAAAGGGATGTTGTATAGATGAAGCGTGAAATGGCAAGTTTTGATGTCAGAATTTTCAACATGATTTTTCCATTTGTCAAAACCTAAAGTAAAATGCAGTTTTCGAGTACATGCCCTAAAACTGCTGAAAAGCTGTCTGGTTTGTAGTGGACTCCATATCTGTCACAGGGGAAAGTGTAGAAACATGAGTATGCAGTCATGCTCGTACTATTAGAAGAAACCCACTAAAAACATCCTCAAGGATTCTGTAAATCTTTCCCCAGTGTTCAAAACACACCTTAAGCTTAATGTTTCAAGTGAAGAAGAGAGAAAGAAAAATAGTGCATCTTACTCAGAATGCTTTTAAAAACAAAATCTGATTCCATCTCTTGTCATTCTTTGTACAGTCATCCAGAATAGTTCAGTCTATTTTCCAGTCAAATTTAACACCAAAGTAATTATGCAACTGCAGGTTTTGTTTTATAACTGACAATAGTGCCTGGTTTTCTGAGCTTTTTTTCCACTTCACTAGTAAATTAAATTTGAATTTTACCCTTTCTGAATTCAGATTTGAAGAAGCTGGAGATGTAGTGGTAGCAATTTAAGCACTGAAGCTAATTTGTGCCTCTTAAACTGCGGCAAGCTGCAAAAAGCAAAGACTTATTAGGAGGAGTTGTCAGCATAAGTTTACACTTTTGATCCACACTGAGGTTCCAAGGTTTCTGAAATTACATTTCTTATTTAAAAAAAAATATTCCATTATATCTAGTACTCTCAGAAATTATATCTAATACTCTTAGAAAAATAACATCATGGTAAACATATGCCAAATCAAAGTAACTGATGGAAAGTAAGAACAATGAAATATTAACAAAATGAACAAGTTACTGTGATGGCTAGAATCATATGAAATTATCAGGATAGAACAATGAACAGTCTGTATAACTTATAGAAAAAATATTGATTTCATTAAGCATTCCAGATTCAGAAGTTTTCCAGAATCAGTTTACAATTATACATTTGTGATGGACTTGATATTTAAATTAAAACACAAATGTTTGTATTGTAATGTCAATACCAGTTATAAAATTTACTTAAGTGGATTGAGAATCAGAATGACATTCATACAAAAATACAATTGTAAAATGTCCATAAGGCCTGCATCCTCATATTACAGAGATGCAAAGTTAGAAATTGAAGGAAATGTGGAGATGGCTTCGTATCATACTGCTTTCATGGGTGATTGTTAGTCTATGTCTTCTCTTCTCATGCTGTGAAGAAACAATGAAGAAATTATTGAAAAATTTTGAAAGATGACTTTCTTGATCCATCAAAATCTGGGAAAAGAATGTTACATTAACTACACACTTCTAACACATATGTTACATATATATATACAAACACATATGAATATATGTATGTAACACACTCTCAGCTCCTTTTCAAGAAAATGATGATCAGATCTAATGAGTTTGAATAGTGTCAATTATTACTGAAATACTTTTTCATTGTCTCTTGCAGATACTCACACGCTTCACCTTAACTTTCATGCTGGTTTATCGTTAGGTGGTTATCACAAAACAGATTTTTCAATTAACTTTCCATTATTAAAGGTCTGTATCTGAAAAATTATTGTGATGATAACACATTGTCAGTCAACTTAATACGTATACTGTTTCAGAATAGTAGGCACAAATATCATCAGTAGAAGTGCTCCTGTGACTCTTTCTGACTATGTGCATTCAAGCTATATAGGCTGACAGTTGATACCCATAGAGTGTTTGTCTGTAGCAAAATTCAGAAATGCATCTCTAAATATGCTTTCACAGAAGGAAATGTGTATATCCTTTCCATAGTTCATGTATACCACATAGCTGAGACAGAGAGACAGCGCTTTCTCTATCTTCCAGGTTAACCTGCTTTCTTTTGGTGGCAGCTGTTTTCATTGCCTCAGAGATCTGTGACAGTCTTCCTCCTCTTCCTTCCCTTCTATCTTCTTTCTACCTTAGCTTTGATCACTGGATACTTTTTTCCCTAGAAAGTCTGGGAGCTCATCTTTTGAAACCATTGCATAGCTTCTTTCTGTCTTGTAGGGAGCAAGCGTTTTGGTTACGATGGAGCCAGTTCTTGTCCAACAAGGGACTCCTGGCTCCTCCTCTGCATTAATGATGCTTTGTGACAGATACTATTCAAAACTCCTATAATGCAAATGTTGAACAGGAATTCAAGAGAGAAAAAGAAGCTGCATACACTGTGTGATGGGTTGACCCTAGCTGGATGCCAAGTGCCCACCAAAGCCACTCTGTCACTCTCCTTCTCAGCTGGACAGGGGAGAGAAAGTATAAAGAAAGGCTTATGGATCAAGATGACGACAATGAGAGATCACTCACCAATTACTGTCATGGGCAAAACAGACTCAACTTGGGGAAATTAGTTTAATTTATTACCAATCAAATTAGAGTAGGATAATGAGAAATATATTATGCTAGAGGTGCTACCACTCACTGATGGACTTGGCCAGTGACGGGACCATCTTGAAGCCAGCTGCATTAGCTGTAGCATACAGCAGCTTCTTACAGAAGCCACCCCTGCAGCCCTGCTGCTACACACACACTCAATACACACTGTAACTGTTTCTTCAGGTTTTATTGCAAAATACCCATTCACATTTTCAGGAATTCTGTAGTTGTGAGAAATTGAAGGAACGGGGTACTGCGTTTAAGTCTTTTGCACAGCGTGTAGGGACAACAGCATTTCTATGTGGTGTTATGACTAGGGTAAAATCTCTCCAGGTAATATTTGTCTAGGTTACCATAGAGTGTGTGATAGATAACACATCTTGATGAACAAACCAGTACAGGTAATTTAATATTTCTTTCTTCTGTTTGCCTCTGTACAACATAGCATATAAAAACATTGAGAGACGTTTCTCCTGAAAAATGAAAGCTCTTAAACAGCTTATGAGCTAAATGACAAATTTGTCATCCTCACACGGATACTTGATGCATATGCTCTTCTGCATAACAGCAAAACTACTGTTTATGCAAATAAGGTGAAACAGCCTTTACATGACTTGAAGTTGCAGATCAGAGGTCTTGGAGTAATTTATGATTTTGTTGGTATAAAAGTCTTAACATTTGAAATTAAGTCCAAATATGAACCCATTATTTGATCACTGTACTTTGCCATCAAGTGCTCCTCTAGTAAAGCAAGAGGACAAAATATCCAAATAATGTATGTATTTCAAGATGCCTTCATTTCTATTTATGTATGTACATAAATGTGTTTCTGTAATGTGTAATAAGGATTTTAATAAATGCTTGAAAATGGATTTCTTAATATGCTCATTATGTTTCTGAGCCTGCTAATTCTTTAAGGAAATGAAGAAAAAATAATGAAATTATGTTACACAGGTACTTAATTTTTTTTATCTCTGATACTACTCTGGTAATTAATGTCTGGTTTATGCAAACTAGACGATATCTCTTACTGGACACATTACTGTCAAGAAAATATTACTTGCCTTAATTATCAGTAATGAAGCAGGGATAAGCTGCTCACTTAGATATAATATATCTAATGACCTTTTCAGCTAGAGGTTGTGATGAAAGGTATCAGTTTCACAAATTATGCCTCATTCAGTTTCTGGCCTTTGTCTAGATTAATGTTTTGAGGATGAGTTTAAAGTCAGACATAAATTGTGTTTAGTGTTTAAAATTGATTTAGTGTCTTGCTTTTAGTACATCATTTTCTCTCTTATAAATTACACCAAGCCTCATTTTTATCTTCATGTTTTATTATGAAAGTCAATAGTTAAGTCTAGTCTTGTCTTATTAACTACTGCTGTATATTTTGACAATAGTAACTGGCAGAGGAAAGCTTCAATACAAATTTTACTTTTGAGGTGTATCAAGATTTTTAAAAAGTTTGTCTTAAGTTCTTTATTTTTCAAAACTTTTTGATGAAAGTTTTTCTTTCCCAATTCTTAACATGTAAGACACTTTTAAAACCATTATCTTTCCTGTTATAGTAATGTCATTAGGACTGAAATGGGTAAAGTTAACCAGTTTCTACTTTTCCATTCATCTTACTCTACAATGACCTACTTCAGAGTCTGATTAAATGTATAATAGCTATGATAGCTTTTTATGTACAGTGAATAACTACAGGAAAGGTTTCTCCATGTCCTTAATGATTCAGGTCCAAATAGACTTCCACTGATGTACTCCATTTGGTGAGCAGTTGGAGTCTGTGACCTAGCTGTGATTCAGCTATTTTTTGGCTGATTCAGCAGTGATATCAAGAATTAATCTAACGGTCCATTTGCTCAGAAGGATGAAACAGTGCAGTGACATTTAGTAAATTTTTTAATTTCAATGTACATCAATACCTTTTAGAAATTAAGTTCTATTTTAGTCTACTCTTGTGACTAATTCTGTAAGAATTCATTCGTATTGTGGCGCTTGTACACCTGGTATACTTGTTTTGTGGCATTGGGATGCAATTTAGGAAAAAGTCCAAAATTAAGCATCAATTATATCTGTATTGATATATGAAATAAAAAACAAGCACAGTTACACATCAGCTTGGTGTGCTACATATTTACCATTTAGAATTGTGGTTGATCTGCACATAATAAGCAATAAAATCAAATTAAGCTCACGTTTGAAACCACCCTTCAATCTTCTGTCATACAGGTGACACACTTTAAGACACCAGATTTCTGATTCCCTTTGAGGAGTTAAATTTCTAGCCCCTGTCTGTGTTGAAAAGAATGTTGAGACAGCTACCTCATACCTTCCTCATGATAAAACTCTCACATTGTCCTGTTCTTGACCTGCATCTGTTTCCTTAATGCCATGTCAGGAAGTCAGAAAACATTGGCTTTTATCAGGACTCTCTTCAGTTTGACTTCACAGAAATAAACCTATCAATACAACAGGTGATTGCTCAGATCCCCAGTGTGGTTTTGAACAAAATAAACCCCAGACCTCAGGCTAAACTGAGAGGAGGGAGGACAAAACAAATTGTTCTTTAGAAAGCCTGGGAGATATTAAATTAATTGGCATAGCAGAAATTAATCAGCTCATCCTGATTCTGCTTGCCTCAACCAAAGAAAAGATTAAGGGCCTGATGGAGAAAGAAGCAGCCCTGTTCTTGCCACAAATGCATTTTTTAAGATAGCTCAGTCCCCTGCCTGGACTCTGTGCAATCTCCTGCTACTAAGTCAAGACTCCACTGCTCTTCAGTGTGGAGAAAATAAATATTTCCACATATCATAATGTTGATTCCAGAGGTTTTGACAAACTGCTTGCCATCTTTTTCACAGGAAAGAGGGAATATGATGAGTGCTCAACCAAGGAATATGCTACTCTTTTTCCTTGCCATAACAGTGTGATGTAAGTGTGACTGCTTCTAAAAATGGCATTTTTAAAATTTATTTGCAACATTGCAAGTGGTCACTTGGTGGATTTTTTACTGCAGTTATATGTCTGGCTTTTCAAAAATGTTCAGTCTAGTATGAGAATAACAAACCGTGTTTGATTTACACTTTGAACTGTTTGATACAGTCTTACATTAGACACAACCTTCATATAAAATACACTGAAGAACTTTGTTTTATTAGAAACACCATCCTTTAGACCATCCTTTAGACCATAACATTTCTTGAAATTAAGTTAACTAATTAAACAGTGAGACCTTAGCAGCTTGGCTATTAGGAAGACAGCAGCAGTAAATGTTATTAAATCATATTCTTCTCTGTCAAACAGCTTTATGTTAACAAACAATGAAGAAAGGAATTAAATTCAAGTATAGCTACAACAAATTTAAGTGTTATCAATAGTGGGTCAAAATGTGTTGAAGTCATTCATATAGACTAACAGAGCACTTAAATATATTGGAAACCAAAACGAGTTTTTTTAGAAGACTGTAAACAGAGTAGAAAGAAGCAAAAAANACTTCAAACTTACCAAGGGGAATAAATTGAAAAATTCTTGAAGACACTGGATAAACTAAATTAATAATTAATTTCAAAAGTGTTAATTCTTAAGTAATTGTATACTTAGTGTGAGAGTATGGAAATATCAAATACATCAAATCATTTGAAATAATGTAAATAAGTGAAATGAAATACCTCTAATAATATAGTTAAGCCAGTTCTCTAAGTGTCTTCCACTGCTTCCCTAATATCTGCTTCATTCAACTGTTCATCAACTTCTTAATTCAGCTGCTATGCATTTTTACTTTCTCATATCTTCTTTAACTGTATCACTGACAAAATGGACAAAAATAAAATTAATAAATTCTATTATTATAATTTAAGGTAGATGACATGATCATTCACTGACCAGGATGTCCATTTCCTAATGTGTTTGTGGATCTAAAAAACTCTCACATGTGTTGTGTATGGAGGATTCCTATTACTAATCTCTTTTTTTTTTTTTTTTTGCAGATATCTGTAATATGAATAAATATTTTACATTTTATTTTCTCAGTTCCTTGTTTTAAGGTTTCAGTAGAGCACAGAATTAATTGTCTTGCACCAATACTTGAAAAGATTCATGAAGGTATTATGATCTGTGCTTCAAATTAAAGCCTAATTAATTTATTAGATTTACAGACAAAAGTCCATTAGGCTGGTCTCTGAATCGCTCCCTGAAAAATCACTGCAAAATATTTCCATTTGAGTTTTTGGTTAACTGATTAACAAATCTTTTTCCCCTAATCAGTCCTGTATTCCTGGTACAATTTATGTATCTCTTACTCATAGTGCCTCTGATAAAAACCAGTCAAAATACATATTCACACAGAGGCATATTCACCCTGTAATCTTTCCTTCAGCATGAATTGCAGAAAATTCTTACAGCTGTATCTGTAAATCTTCTGTGGAAATGGTTCTTGGACCTTTCTCAAGGTTAACCTCATGGAAACCTCTCTGTCACCTGGGGCTGTTAGCTAGGCACAAATGTAAGCTTCATTGAAACACTTCCTCTGCAAAACATTTCCTTTGCCTTGCTTCAGTCTTAGTTTACATGCTAGGTACAAAATCAATTGGAGACCAGACCAGAGAAACACTTAAAACCTTCGTTTCTCCTGTGGTTACATAGGGTGACTGTTTTATCCACCCCAGCTCCAGCATTGTGGCTGGAATGCAGGTTAAATAGAATTTAGATATTCTCAACAAAACCTGACCTTAAAGTAGAAGTCACAGTGACTCACTCTCAGCTGGCTTCAATCTACCCCCCTGCCCGTGCACCCAGAATTAACCACAGAACTCCTGCTGATGTTAAAGTTAATTTAAATGTAAATCTAGATTAATCCCAGATTTAATCCCATGCTCAAAATGTTGCATATTACATACATTCTGCTTTTATAATACCAACCTCAGACCTAGGTCTATAATCTTACTCCAGAAAAATTTAGTTCCAAGATTAGTAGACTATTTAGTAGTCCATAGAACTACATCAGTAAAAAAAATTATTCTCCTGTTGAATAATAGCTTTACAAGGCGTTTTTAAAAGTCATTTTTGTTTACTTTAAAACAGAAAAAAAAAATGGAGGAATAATGGTAACAATATGTGCCCCAAGGAAGAAAACATGACAATAAAATATCACATCAGAATATGTGTAATAATGAGATTGAACATGTGGGTGTATTTTAACCTCTATATTACTTTGAGACCCTTGAAATGTGATTACATCATGACAAAAATGATGTAAAAGTGACTGCTTTATGAACTAGAGCTGCAGTAAAATGTTGTGTTTACATGTGTATTGATTACACAGAGATATATGGAAAACAAAAATCATTCAATTTTGAAAATCAGTATTACTAAATTGAATATAATGTGCAAATCCTTAGTCACTGTAGTTGAAAATTTTGGGTTTTCTGATACTAATGCATTTTAATATGTTTCTAAGTGTGTGCCTTCTAAATATTTTTAACATTGTTACATCACTGAATACAATATATCCAAAAGAGTTTGGTTAGATGCTATCCAGAGTATAAAATAAGTGTATGTGGTGAAACTCAGTATGTTTTTAATTTCATGATCGCTTCACAATAGTAACTTCTTAGACTATTGCATCTCACTGGATACCTTTACTAGATTTAAACCTATTTCTTACTGTAAAGCACTATCTTGCTTACTCAGATAATTAGTTAACTTTTATGTACAATAGTAAAATTTCATATTTTAAAAATTTGCTATTTTAGTAACCATAGATAGAAATAGGACAAAGATCTGATGTATAGCCAGGAAAAAAACACTGGTAATGATGAATCATGAAATTACAAAATACATGCAAGATGACATTTTTTAAGATGTAACAAAAGCAGTTCATTAAGGACTTAATACTCTGCTTCATTTCAGAAAAGCAACAGTGAGAATAAGTAGATACTGTCAGTGTGTTCAGATTGATTTCAGAATCAGTGGAACATTGCTACAAGACAGTTTGTAAAAACAATTTAAACGTAGTTTAAATGAAGCATAGGGGAGGGAATTTTTTAGGAAGGGAATGATACTCAAAATCTGAAATTGAAAATACAATATATTATGTGTCTGACTCTAAGTGAAGTTAGTTGAAACTGATAGCTTTCAGTTTTAAAATGATCCTTTTATCTGCAATAGGCTATTGGAAACAAATTTGAGTTCTATTAGAAACAAATTATGCAAGTAAAACAGCTGTGGAAATGAAAATAGTGGCCTAAATTATAGCAGAAGATAGTGCTGCTTATTTTTTCAGAGATCTTTCTAATCCTAATAAGATGTTATATGATATTACTTAAATACATTAACAAATATTGGGAAAAGTGGTTGGTTTGGTTGCTTATGTAAGCTTTTGTATTTCTCAACAGTTCAAAAAAGGAATGAAAAATTTCTTCAAAGGCCAATTAAGGTCTCCAGAAGAAAATCTGCATTAGTTTTTTTGCTTCATCCAGCTGTAGTTTTCAGAAAACTCTGTCAGAGCATAAAAAAGTCTGATCTGCTTTACCTCTCAAGATAACAAGCTGTGAAACTTTTATTTAGGCTGGCCTTCAAAAGTTACGTGAGAGTTTTCCAGGATATCTTTTCCTCTCTAACCACGAAGATCAAGAGGACCCAAACTTTTCAGTATATCTTTGAGATGTATTATCTTCCTGATTGCACGGGATGATGAATAATTCACATTCTACTGTCCTTGTTTTCACAATCTTATCTTTTTATTACTTAGTGATGATGTCACACTTTTTTTATCTGTAATCACAGAGAAGCCATAAATGCTCATATTTAGCCTGACTTATAAGGAAAAATAGAAAAAGCCCAAACCTCTGTATTCTTTGACTCTCCATGCCACATTCTGAGCAACTGAGTTTGGGAAGAAGTTATATGCAGGTCAGTAGAAGTTGCCTTCACTGAAGAGTGCACAGCAAGTCTATCTGTTCTCTTATTGCCACAGACAGTGATAGACTTGGCAAATCTTTGTCAGAAAACTGGGCCTTTTTGCTTATCCAGCTGAATGCTTTGCATTTCATCAGCACATTGGGGATTCAAACATTCTGACAGTATGTTTGTCCGTCTCGGGATGTGTCTTTCTGTCTGGTGCCAATTAATTTATCCTGTGAGGTGACAAATGAACTAAATTGTTTCAGTAATTTCTACGTAGTTTTCCAAGTTTGTGGAAGATTCCAAATTGAAGATTTGAGTATTTTTTGTTCTAATAGAAGATACATAAAAGTACACATAATATTGCCAGAGTTCAGAGGAAGAGCAAGTATGATGAAAGACTTCACATCCTATATCAGTACTCTTTATGGAAGTGTCCATTGAATTGAACTTTGCATAGTTTGATGCAATAAAATGGTATTGTTCCAAAGATATTACCACTATGAAAGCTGAGAGAGAGACAACTTACAAATGTGGAGACACAAAATAGTAGAGAGACGATTTTTTTCCTGAGTTAGTTTTGGCAGAGATGGGAACTAAACCAGGAACTTGACAGGTTCTAATTTCTTGATAGGGACAAAAAAAAGGTTACTGCACACTTGTATACTTGAATCTCTCCAACAGTGGTTCTGTACTGTTTATTGACATAAAAACTCTGGATGTTGTGCTACAGCTAAAAAATTATATTTAGCCTGAACTAGTAAGCTATGATTTCATAAGCCTGAAAATGCCTCTAAAAGCAGCTATGTATTCCTTGACAGGACTCATCCTTTAGAGCTAGCATCTAAAATGTTTCCATTTGGCCTCAATTAAAAGTGTATTTACACAATGATCTCGTTAATTCATTATTCCTTACGTATTTTATAAACAACATGGAGAAATACCTGTGAAACTGTTTTGTAAGTAAAAAATTTCCCAAATACTCTTTTCCCCCAATGTTATATTGCATTAGTTGAAGCCTAAAATGAAAGTGTGCTTCACTAGTGCCATATTAATGATACCTTTAAAACTACACATACTTAAAAATATAAGTTATAAAGGGTATTGGTTAAATATTTTCAACAAGTCTTTATGATATCGTTCAAGCAATGTCACATACCATTTTTATTTAAAAATATTTTGTTGAAATTTTGTCTTTGATAATATTAATAACAGCTTACAGCAGGTAGGCTATAAAATAACACTGTATGCTGTCTATTTAGTTTCTGGTTGAAAAAGCACAGCAGTACTTTAGTTCATTACCTTTGAAAAAAACAGTAACAAGATAATACAGCTGCCTCTGATTAAGATGTAAATTCTTTCTAATTAGAATGTAAATTCTTACATTTAAATGAAGACATCAATTGTCAGGATGCCATATGATATCTTATTCCACCTTGCCTGAATGAAGCCCTCACTGTTCATCTATGGCACTAAAATAGTTTTGCAATCCCTTTGTTCTCTGATTCTTGTAATATTCTCTCTTCATGTTCCCTTTACACATTGCTTTTGTTTGTTTTCCCCCTGCATCTGATATTGTTGTGTCTTGGGATTTTGCAGAAATTTGGAATGAAAATTGAGTTCAGTCAGTGCCAGTATTTGCTTGTGCCTCAATTACTTCTGCTGAATTTTCCTCAATGCAAATCAGGCAGGTTGCATAAAGTGGTGCATGTATTTGAAATAATTAATTTTCCGTAAAATGATGGATCAAGTCCAATCAACCTTCATGAAATCTAAATAAAAGAATAGAGAATTAGAAATTAATTAACATTTTGTGTTGCTAATACTTTATTATGCAGTCTAAACTATAAATAATAAGTTTTATTTTTGAGCATAACTTTTTGTTATGAACTGTTGTTAATAACCTTTGGCATAATTATCTTCTTTAAATATATCAGTATATTAACCTTAAGTTAATGTCATACATGGCATTGTAAATTAATAACATTTTAAAGTAGAAAATTAAAAGATACAGAGAGTTTAAGAACTGATGTGTTAATTTGCATGTAAAACTCTTCTGCAGAGTTAATGCAATATATGTCCACCAGTTGATTTTAAAGTGTTTCATTTCATTGTTTTACTAAACCAGGTCATAAATATAAGGAAGACTTTATTCCCTGTTCAGGTGAGGGAGCACTGGAATGGGCTGCCCAGACAGGTTGTGGAGTCTCCTTCTCTGGAGACATTCCAAACCCACCTGGACAAGGTCCTGTGTGACCTACTCTAGGTGGTCCTGCTCTGGCAGGGGAGTTGGACTGGATGGTCTTTCGAGGTCCCTTTCAACCCTTAAGATTCTGTGATAATACTAAGTCTTGTTGACTAAGAACAATTTTTTGTTGGATGCCTGGTTTTAATCAAGTACCTGTGTGGGAAAATTTTTGTTCTTCTTACAAACATGTCTTCTATTGCAACTAGAAATCATTCTTCTTATCCCCATTTATGAGCTCTATTCATTTTTAGTTTGTATTTTTTACAGAGCATTTCATGACAATAACATCCCGTGAGTATCAGAATTGGTCATAGGTAGCAACATCAGTTTTGGTGAAATTACACAAATCTTAATATAAATGGCAAAAGATATTTTGATCTAACATAATTAGCTATGTATATGTTGTAGGAATATTATTTATAATCCTTTTATGTGCAGAAAGGTATAATTATGACCAAATTGTTAGTAGTAATAACAGTTTATATGATAGTTGCTGTTCAACTGATATGCCTGTAACACAGATTTACTTAAAATATGAAACCTAAAGGTCAGGAAAAGTTGAGTGCAGTTTTTAAAAGTTAGAAAACATTTTCATTACAATAGTTAACACTAGCATGACTATCATTTATAGTTTAACAGTCCTTGCCATAAAATCTTGCATTGTACTGTTTTTTTCCAATTGAATTGTAGCAGGTGTCATTTTATTAACAAACTCAAAGACTTTGCTTGTTTCTTAGAGGAGAATCATAAAAGAGACTTTAATGTTTGACTTTTTTAAGTTGTTGCAAGCAGAAAGAACCCATATGGTAAAAAAATGTGATTTACTGTACACAAATATGTTACCTGCTTTTCTCCTTTTACCCCTCAATATAAAATTTTCTTTTATAAGTCCTGTTATAATACAACTATAACAATCTTATCAAAACATGAAGTTAAATACAGTCTTTCAAATCTTTTATTTTTTTAACTCAGTAAGGAACTGCAAAAAAGTGTTATCATTTCAAATCATATGTACCTCTTCTGCCCCTGAGAACTGCAAAATAAAGACCTCCAGTCATGTAAATAGTTGATCAGTTTGCAAACAAGTAACTTTGCGAGAGTGATGGACTAAACTGCATTAAATCATTTGTAGGATGAGGCCGTATTACCTGCGCATATAACTCTTCAGTTTACAAGAGTTAGGATATCTTATGCCTAATATTAGATAGTCAAGTTATTCTCAAGTATAGTGTTAATAAAATTGAGGTTCACAAGTAATCTTGACAGCTTCAGCAAGAGAGATATTGAGAAATGGAGTGTGTAAATACCATCAAAGTAGGCTGCATAATGTCTTGTACAGTCAATCTCAGTATTGTCCTTAAAGAGAAAGCTGGTGAAACACAGGAGTATTTTATGTGGAGAGCTTACTTTGAAATTCAGGAGGGCTTTGTCGTCTTTATGAATAAAGGAAATTGCAATAACCATTACTCTTAGGAAGCTTTATTTATGTATATATTTTGTTTTAAAACACTTACTTGTACTAAAACTGCTGCGTTTTGTTAAAGGGAAGAACATGCCATGATCTTGAAGAAACTCGATTATTTCAGTTGCACCTAATCAATACCATCTAAGTATTTTTGTTCAGTGTCACAAAGAAAAACATACTATTCTTTCAGGGTGAATATATTTCTCTGTGTGTAGATATATATTTATATTTATGTATTCTGGGATGCTTTGAATGCTATATTAATACTAATACTGCTCCAAACAGATAATGGTTAGTGTCATATTTCATCATATAGATAATAATTCTCATATTGGGTGAAGAGGAAATAACTCTGATCAGTATGGCCTGGATATTGAAAGTGGTATGAAGTAAGATGCTTTCATCTTAACATCCAAGAAACATGGTATAGATAAGACATTAAAAATAAAAATCTGTGTTCTCAAACATTTTCATATGTAAAATGAGCTGAAATGCTGTAGAAACTGAACAGGTTCTAGCCTTTGAGGGGATTTGTTAGAGAAATAACAAAGGGCACAACTTATAAAAATTTTCCCTCTGCTGCTTTCTTTCCTCAGAATATCCCGTGGTGTATCAATGAGACAAAGAATTTAACAGATCATATTCACACTGTCTTTTTTAATATTATTTGAAGTGGTTTTCTGAATGAGAGGAGCAGAGAGTAAAAAAAAGTGTCCAATAAAAAATCTATTCACTTTCAGATTTTCTTTAACCACTTGATCTATACTCAAACACCCAAATGCTTTTGATTTGGAATACACAATTAAGTGATGGTGATATACTTCCTTTTCTGGAACACAGTCATTTGTCCTGTATCTCTTCCTCATAGAATTTGTATTTGGTGCCTTTAGTGTGTTTTACATCATTCTGTATTTCACTTAGATATTATTTTTCTCGAGTAGAAAAAAAAAAGGTATCCCATTCTCAGTTCATTCTATTCATTGGTCTGACCAATTTGTGTATTTCTTACTGATCACAGACATTATAAATCGCATTTCTAGACCTTTCTTTGCAGTCCAGGTCTCTATTAGTTCTTTTTCTGTGAAAGGGATTCCAGACCTTCGTGTTTCCTAAGAGTCTACTGCTGTTATCAACAGGAGTGTTTAAAAGTGTGAGCTTAAAAAGTTAGTGGAAGTAATCTTGTTTATATCTTGCCATTAACTAATTTGGTTCTTACCTTCAGCAAGTTCAAAAAATGATCTACCTTTTGTGACCAGCCTCTAGTCTCTATTTTTATGTGCTGATATGTTAAATTGATGAATCAAATCTTAGCTGAAATTACAGTCTTCACTGAATACCTCAGTAGGATGTGTCAGCAGAGAAAGTGAATTACATTCTGAATCATACCAGGCTCATATCTCTCATTCCCTGGTAGTGTCTCTAACAGATACATCTTTCTGAGTTCTGCCAGAAATTCTCTTGCCTTGGACATTTCCTCTTTGTGTGATATTTTTAACTATTCCTAACACTAAGAGAGTGTAGCTGTGTAGCAATAGCTGTGTAGCTAAGTTCAAAATGGTTTCCTTGCCAAGGGAAAGTGTTTTTTCTTTCTCCTCCTGTATGTTTATTAATTTGTAGTACATTACATTAGTGAGGCCATCTTGAGGGCTTTGTTCCAAAGGTATAAATATCTTTTACATGACTCAGCATCATCGAGGTCAGCATCTTCACATTTTAACACTGTCTATACTAAACCCTGATGTATTGCTACAAAAGTCCAGCAAGTTCTTTCAATTTTATATGTAAATCAAATTAGGTTTGTTTTACTTCCTGGTGTTATTTCATCACTACTTAAATTGTGTAGAGCAGAAGTGTCACTGCAATCAATTTCTAGATCACAAGCTAAACTTCAGGTTGAATGTCAGTCTATCTACAGATAATTTTATAGGTTTGAGGATATTATTCTGAATTTTCAAATATCTAAATACTCCACAAAACAGTTTTGCTTGTCTCTACAAGGCAAACTGACACTATTTATTCTACTGATCATTTGTCTCCAGAGTTGATGAGGAAGCAAAGACATTCTGCCATATTAATGGGGAAACATCTGCCCTTCAAAAGAGAAAAGTCTGATTAAGTAACAGAGAATAACTTATATTGTCACTATAACTTATATTTTCAGAATGAGAAAGAATGTGGAATAATTAATGGGAAATTGTAGGCCAGGTGTAGGGGTTCTGTGACATTTTTTTTCCATTTTATTAATCCTACCAGCATTTGCCAAAATGTAGGCATAAAGTTTAAACTCTCAGTATTAGCTACAACTCCTAAAGACATCTGAAAGATTCAAAACTAAACAGTTTTTTTAAATCATCTACTATGACCTTTGTAGCAAGATTCCCATTACAAATAAAGTAACACCTTTTCTTCCTTCATAGTCACAAGAGGAAACCCTTTTCTCACACACACTGTATTATGCAAGGCAAAATGAATTAAATGCATGTTTATCATCACTGTGTTGTTCATTTTACTTAGAAGTGGAGAGGTGATGGAATGAGAAACAAATATTTTGAGTAGGTGTTTTCGTCAAGTAAATGAAAGCAGTGCTGAGTGTATAAGTCATAGTAAAAATGGGTCAGATGCTCATTTTGGACATACATAGCATTATTTTGCCTAATACAAGCATTAGGTACGACTTTTGCATATATTATGCCCTGAACATGTCATCAAAAAGCCTTCTTCTGAATAAACTGGCTTAAATTAATTGATGCAAGGACCCAGCATATTTTAAAAGCATGCTTTTAAAAGTATGCAGAGTAGAAGTGACACTGAAAGGCTTTCCACACACCTATGAATTTAATTTGCTTTATTAATTTTTGTGAGAAATAGCTTCAAAATTGTGTGTAACATTGTTCAGTATTAAGCAGTAAAATAGGCAGGGGCTTTGTTTTTCACTTTGTTCATAGTTTTTCACTCTTTTAAGAGGGAGTGCTGCAGCTTCTACCAAATATAAATGTCTCTTACTTAACTTCCCTATACCATCAGCCAGACTGAGCCCATCAGCCTGCATTATTTCTATAAAAAACAAGTTGCAACTTTAGGCATTGAAACTAAGGAGTTTTCTCACTGAATGCTGACTTATGTGCAACTGCATACAGCATGATTTGAAGACCACTTAGGTAGCAAACAAAATGCCTACATTACTTTAATATGAACCATGTTTTTAACAGTGCACTTATAATAATTCAAAAGTCTGCAAAACCCAAAAGTGAAAGTTCTTCTCAGCAGGCTGATAGTGCTAGGTAGCATAAGTAGTACAAATATATAGATGTTGAATATTTTGAGTATGTACTATACAAATTATTATGTACGAAGGAGTTATGGGTGGCACTTAATTTGAAACAGAAGCAGATGTGTCTAAAATCATACTTCCAAGTAGTTTATATATACAAGTATTTAGCATTCAGTAATGCAGATGCTCTATTCCTAACGTTCACTAAAAGGTTGACTGAGGTACATGTGAATGGTTTGAAAAGATAGAAAGCAATAGAAGTGCACAACAAAGTGGTTTCATTGTGGTAACTTTGACTATAAATCACTTATTCACATCACCTGTAGTCTGCAGCCATCCAGATCTGACTGATGATTATTATTATTTTCATGGTCCAAGTAAAAAAGGTGGTTCCTTACACCTCTTTCTGTCTCACTCATCCCATGGGATTACCAGTTGACTGTTTTCTTGTCAGAAATGGATGATAATCTTTCTACTAAAATGAGTATCCTTCTACATAAATGGCTCCTTAAACTTCTGCCTTATACTGTATGAGGTTTAAAGGGTTTATTAGATATTACATATCTTCACACAAAATTTCACAGTTCTGTATTTAAAATTCAAATCCATTATACTGCTCTAGCTCTTAAACCTGTATTCATTCAGAAGACTTCTCACAACTGGTTTTGTCTTTGACTTAAAATAATGATATGTTAAAATGCCTTAAAAGCAATGAGCTGTTAAAATTTAGCAATTTCCATTGATGTCATATAGATATGGACTGCATTTGTTTTATTTCTAATTCTTCACTGTGTTGCTGGTGTCTCATATAACCCTATGGTCCCAGTAATTTCTTGTGAAGCTTTATAATTACTTAAAGTAGTACAAACTTGACAAAAGCCTAGTCCAACATTCTGTGTATATAAATACTGGCCCAATAATATATATACAGTTATTCTATGCATTTTTTATTTATGCTTATGCTACCCTTAAAATTAAAAGAAAACTTTCTAGTCTTTAATTTCCACTGTTTTTTTTAATTGCTTTTCTTGAGTTGTTTTATTGAGGTTCTTCACTGCTCCAATCATTTAAGCAGTCCAGCACTGTTTGTTTGTAATCTTACCTAGAAGATAAGCAGAGAAATAAAATGCCTTTTTTTGCTAGTTCAGAGATCAGCCAAAGCAAAAAGGGGTTAGTGAAATCACCACCACCCCAGACCCGATACAATTTTCTACAATTGTCTGTTACTAATTCAGATAAATAAGTATCAGCACCTACATCCTGTGAATGTGCATGCTAGGGAAATAATTGTCCAAGAGCAGGTTGTGTCCCTTTGTATGTGAAATACATATCTATTCTGCAGAAGGAGCTTAGAGAGTGTTAACTATATATTCAAAATAAAACTAAAATCTCTTTCACATAAATGTTTGGTGTTTGGGTGAGTTAACACAAATAGAGCTGATCATGGAGGTGGTATACATAGTCAAATTTTAAAAGCTGACACAATAGTTCATGGCTGTATGAGTTACCATATAATACAGAAATCTCTATGAAACTCTTCTTTTTGATGGCCCACCTATATATACTGAATTACTGATCTGTAATCATTTTACTGTTCTGTAATAAATTGCTGCCATAGCAACATCATAGTACTGTGGAACAGCATCTCACAAATCTAAGCCAACAATATGTATTCAGTCACAAATCGATGATAATTTAATAAAAAAGTTTGTAAAAATCACTAAAGTTCATCCATGTTTTTGTTCACTTCAAGGTTATCCTTATTGACTACTGCAGTACTGAAATTACATGTAGTTAAGTTATATATTTTGCACTGTAGCTGTCTTTGTTCTTAGTATTTATTTAACATAGAAGGAAAAAGGAGATGCCATTTTTGGAACAGAGCAACAGTAATCTGAGAAGTGCTAAAAGGTATGTTTTTAACATATCCGTTAAATATTGTTTTCTCTCCTTCCCACACGCATTACATTTCAGTCATCAGTTTATTACCTTGCTGTGAATGTTTGTTACAGTAAGAATTGAAGTCAGTGATCGTTCTTGAAAATGAAGCTTTTTCTACTCATGGAATCTTTTTTTTTCTCAAAAAAACTGGTGGTGTCAGACACCTTAGGCATAGCTCTCTGAGCCATAGTGCTAATCCAGAATATTTCTCTTAGATGCCACAGACATTTTTCCTGAATCTATATTTTCTCTGCTTGCTGACTACTTGACTGTTCTGACATCAACATCTAATATGAAGTGTATTGTACTTTTTGAAGAGAACATATTTATCTCGCTGTCTTTTGGAAGACACACTAGCAAGACAAGGTGGGATATTTTGAAAGAGTTTTCTTGAAGTGATTTGCATCTACAAATTGTACCAAATTTTCAAGGAGTTTAGCTACCGTTTGTACAGATCTGAAGAAACTGGCTGTATTTAGAAGTAGTCAGTAACTCTTGAAAGCAATTAAATATGACGACTGCTTCATCTTGCCACTTTCCAATGTCTTTATCATAAAAGTGAAAAAATGATCTCCAATAAACTTTAGGTCATTCTAACAGATTCTGATTATCGGTTAAATTTAATCTTTTTACATAATTTACAATGTGTGCAGCCGTTGACAACTAAGTAAACAGTAACTATGTTGACATATACATCCATGAATATTTTATGCAAATACACTGTATTGGAAAATGGCTATTTTCTTCTAGGAGCATGTAGCATACAGCTTATCAAAGTGACAACCAAAATATACTCCATATGTGATTTTTAATTAACATACTCTTAGTGATTTTTCCTTGACTCTAACTTGAAGTTGAAATATAAATGTAGGATTCTTTAAAAAAATATATTCACTTCTACTTTAAGTCTTCTGTTGTAAAGAAAAAACAGACATAAACTTTTCTCATTTTTGTGTGGTTTCATGTAAGTTACTCCTTTTAGTTTACATAAAATTACACTTGTTTCAGACACTCTATGCTCCTAATTTTTGGTATCGTATGCACATAAAGCAATCTTTTCACTTTATATGTGATGTGTCATGAGCAGGTCTAGCACTATTAAGTAATCTTTCATTTCTGTGGGTGTGATATAGGTGAGTGGGTGTTCCCTTGTGCTTCTCATATTTTCTTCTATGTATGTCCTCTCCTATACATACCTTGGTCATTGCTCACAGGTTATTCATACCAAACCTATTTAGATGATCTTTCCCACACGTCCAAAACTGAAATGAGTTACCTCTGTCTTTGTTCTGTTAACATAAATTCAGCAGAAAAATGTTCAGTGGTTATTAAACTGGCTGTGCCAAACTGGTTGTGGTCTTGTCAACACGTGTAATAATTTTCTACAAGCACTCCATTGCAATGCAATTACTGAAATCGTTTATTAAATAACTGTAATGGAGGTTGAAGGAAAAATGACAAAATTTGGCATTATGTCATATATTCTTACACCTGTGTGCACTACACCTTGTGCCTTCTCTCCTAGTTAGTTTTTCTTTATTTTCAAATGTTTATGGGAAGAAAGAAGTGAGGGAACATCTGCTCGAGAAACAATAGGCTCAGAATGGGAGTTATCATGCCCACACATACTGCTGCTGATCCTGCTTCATCCCACTAACTGTTGTATTTTCATTATAAGTTTGGATTCTGTTTCCCTCTTTATTACAAGGATGTTACAGTTTATTATTCTTCGCTGACAGCTGGCAACAGGTAATGCTGGCAGTTATTTTGTTCACTCTAGTCAAGCACATTCATTTCCAAATATAACCATGTTTTGTTTGCTGTATTTTGTTCTTGGTGTGGTTGAATGCGATCCTTGGAAAGATGTGCATTGAGCTAGTATTGAATAAGTGGCTTGCCTTCGGCATTCATGAGTAAATTCTGTAGTTTTTGTTTCAAGCCTTTGACATGTCATCAAGTGTAAATCTATTCTAATGCCAAAATCCCTCTTGATGTCTGATGCCAATCAGTAGCTTTTCATCTTGAAAAAGGTAGTGAATAATTTGCCCTGTGGATATTACACAGATACCATATATGGCAAGAAGCAAAGAGAGGGGAATCCCATACCCATTTTTTAAATTCAAATAATCATGTTCAACCAGTTTGCTTTCCTAAATGCCATTGGTAATCTGGTACATTTTCTCGCTTTCAAGTGAATATTGAATACTTGTCTAATTTGCATCTTTTCGATGTGTAGAAACAATATGCTCTTTCTGCTGCAGGATTTTATTTCATGAGCAGTAGCAAAGATGCTGAAATATGTGAATTATATTACGTTTGTTATTTTAATAGGAAGCTCAAATCTTTGACCTTCTTCAGCTTCATTAGTGGGGTTTTTTTAATTAAAAAAAAAGGGGAACGAAAAGACGTTTGCTATATAGGAAGGTCAACATTTTCTTTGTGAACACAGTTTGCACCCATGATTTTGAATTTCAATGAACTGTAAGCCCTAAGAGTGTTGAATTAAAGGCATGAAACACTGTAGTTCACTCGAGAGCTCAAAAGTATGTAATTTCTTTCCTTAGAAAGGAGGCCCACTGAAAAACTTAATGAATGTTTTTATGTAGTTGAATGGCACTCATATAGTTTATACTCAGAAGCAAGTAGAGCTTTGTATTTAACTCCTTTTCAGTCTGAAATATTACAAGATTTTAGGGTGCATGGGGACTGTTGTGATTATTTAACCTGACCTCTGTGTAATACAGATCATCATACTTTGCACAGTAATTCTTGCATCAGTGCAGATAAATTCTTTAGCTGTAGTGAACATTTTGTGCTGAGTTTGATTGATTTAAGCTGCCACCTTATCCTAAATCTCATATTTTTAATATTAGTAATACCAATACTGTGAGTTATTTTCCTTATAATCTCTAATAATGTTGAACCTTTCACCCGAAGTTACTCAAAATAGCTTGCATGCCTTAATTAAACTTTAAGATATCATTGTTTTAAAGTGACAAGTCGTGTATATCATTTCCAATGTAGTTAATCAGGAATAGAATTTAAACTCATAATCTTTTGGTTTAACTAATAAATCATAAAAACACTCATTAGCAGATTCACTAAGCAGTGATGATTTTAGGCTGAAAAATCTAATTATAATTACAGTAAGTTAATTTTGTCAGGTTTAAGAATTACTTAAAATTACAGTGAAACCCCAACTGATGTTTAACTGTATTTTCTGCTTCAATATTGAGGTTCAAGTCCTCATTCTAAAACCTTCAGGCGTGCTACATTACATACTGCTGTGCGTGTACTGACTGCATTCATGCATGAGAGATCCCAAAGAACTTTGAAAACCGTGTTTATATCATTGTACATCTATGTGTTATTTAATTGGAGCATTGAAGTGCAATAGCTGTCCAAGCCCTGAAAACTAAAAGTTTATCTTTTAAAAATGTAAAAAATTATTTCATGCAAATAAAGTATCTGCTGGGATTAAAGTAGGGAAAATTTGATGATTTATCAAGGGTAGGATTTTGTTAGATCAGGGTTAATAGCTGACCTCTGAAAAAATGGACTCTCTAATACTCCGTGACAGTTGAACTCTAAATCTTGTATCTCATCTAAAAGATCCAATGGTAGATCAGATAATCTGACACCTAACTACTAAAAAGTAGCCAGATAACAATATTCCAGTTTCCATTCAGTCTTCTTCCCTGTGGTAAATTGGTCACCTGCTTTCAGTTACTGTCAAGTTTCTGTTACAGTTTTGGTGTCTGTATAGACAAACTGAGGCGGGTTCAGCAATGGGGCAGTGGCTATGGCATGAATGAAAAATACTGTGTTCTAAATGAGGTAGGGACTGGGAAAACACTGAAGCAAACTGTACAGGGCAGAGGAATATTGGCCGAATCTATAGGAATTTTACTCATTATCTGAACCTCCCTACTTTGGCTGTTTCTGCATCTTTTCCTACAATTCCTAGCTAGGTGTGATTAGTTCATTGTAGTTCATTCTTTTTTTTGCTGTCTTTTCTTGGGTCTTTGTGCTCTAGAATATACATGGATCTGGCAAAAACAAGAAATCATTTCTTTACTTCTGTATTCAAATTATGATTGAATATTCAAACTATGATCAAGGCTATACCTAACTTTCCATTCTTGTGGCAATTATAAATTATAATAGCAAGTCAAATATGACATCAACCAAAGTCCATTAACTTAGTTTAACCCAGTAAGTCAGGGATATTTCATGCTATTAGTACCATGTTAAAGTGTCTTTTGCATTTAGCCTGGTAAATCTTTTCATGTTATTTTCTTCCTGACAGAAAGAATTCTATTATAAAAATGTCCAGCCACCCTTCCTCTGTAGCTACCTTCTAATTGGGATCTGTGCTTGTAACAACTTCCATTTTGAAGTTATATTGAAGTGTAGAAGGCAACTTCAGTCAAAATGGATCTACAGCTTCTATTCAACCAAGCTCAATCATGTCAACAGAAGTTAAAATGCTAGATTACCTTAGCCTTACCGTCCGTTTTGCCAAAAAACAGCACTGGGTGTTAAGTGTGGGTTTCTGTGGGTAGATTGCTGCCAATGTCTTGCTGGAGATCCTGCAAGAGATCTCTGTCACAGCACTGGAAGAACTAAAGTTTCTAAATCCTGACTGAGCACCTTAGTTACTGGGCCATTCTCTACAACTTATCAAATAGATTGATTGGAGAACAATGTCTTTTTCAAAAGTGAAACATGGTGATAGTGGCTAGAATTCAAATAAGAAAAGTGAATTGCCTAAATGAAGCTGTCTCTGATGAGCTAAGTAGTAGTGAATGTAGGAAAAAGAGAAGGTCCAGAGGTGATGGTTTTTGCAGTAGAAAGGTAGATTACATACAAGAGGAGTTAAGTTAAGAATGAACTATTAGATTTCCTTGGGCTGGAAGATTTGTGTGACTGTTTTACAAGGTTAGACAAAATTGAAATATTTATTGATCTTCTAGTTCACAACATCATATAAAATATTTTTATAGTAATTCTTTCATTTTCAACTTCTTTTTAGCATATGATCAACAAATACATCTACTTTCTTCAGTCTACAGGTCAGATTTAAAATACAGATTGCCACTTGTAATCAGGCTTGGGTTCTCAAAAGACCTCACCTTGCATTGCTAAGTGACTGTGATGAAGCTGCATTCAATGAAACTGAGCGTAGCCATAATCCAAAATCTGGATGTAAATGTTTTGTTTGGATTCTTTATTTTTCTCCTGTACCACTGACAGGTAAAGGCCATAAGCCTACGGTCTCCAGGAACACTGCTCTGCTGCTAAAAACAATTATATGGAATGGTTGCTGGGCAATCAGCCATCAGGTAAACTGAGATCCCTTAGCTTTCCCATACTTACTTTGATTAATGATTTAGCTAGTCATAAAATACAGCATATTTGTAATTTAGATAGAATACTTAATGTTTTTCAGGGGAAACAAAAGATGTGTCTCCTCTGTAAAAAGCCTTTCTTCTGGTTGAAATAGACTGTAATTAATATTATAAATAAAATCAAATTGATGTAAATCTCTTGTATGTTTTAATGGAAAAACCTTTTATGTTTACCATGACAAATAATACAGAAAGTATCTAACTTGTCATCATTTCCAGTTCTTTCAGTTGACACCTTATGAATTATTGTTAAAAAAAAAAAACAAGTTACCTGCTTCTCAGTTGTTTGTTTTCAACAATAGCAAAGTGGGATCCAACTTTGATTAGTATTCATAGGCACCTTCTCAAGTGCTTGCATAGCATATGGATTGGCTCTGAAAGCCAAATGCTACTCAACAGGCAACACAAGCCATGTTATAGGAAGTATTTCTCTGATTTCCTTTCTTCTTTGCTTTATCCATATAGTGTCTAAGTCATATTTTTAATAGCAAAGTATGAAGCAGTTTCTTTCAAACTGAGCAGAGACATTCTTTCCAAAGGAATAGTAGTATGCCAAGGTAATGCCTTTGGTGTTCCCTTTGAGCAAATGTAAAAGACATAGCCAAAACTGTCTTTACCAAGTTCTTTAAATATACTAAGAGTTAGAAGAACAGTAGCCATATACATGGGACACAAATTGCCTTCGAAGTGTCCATGTAAATTTTCCCACAAAAATATGAAAGTGACATTCATTCACAATGTCAGAAGAATATTATTTTTATGCTTTGGCTCTACAGCCTTAACACATGCACTAACTTCTTTATGATTTGTTCTATCTTAGGGCTATTTTCAGTGTAATCTTTTTATGGGGCTATATTATGCACAAAAATATAGTTTTCTTGACATAAAACATATGTTCATGGGACCATAAAAATGCTCCTTCTTTTGGGTGCCCAGGACCATTAATAATGTCTAAATTATTAAAAGACAAAACATTTTATTTTAAAGTTGGGAAAGGAGGTTTGAGATTACCTCTTTTTTTTTGTTTCATTATTCTTTCTTCTTAGACAGCCAGAACAAAGTTTCACTAGTGTTTAGCTAAGTTTGACTGGACTCATTCATAGCTTTGCAAGAATGCTTACACCTACATAATGCAAACAGATACATGTATATATGTGTCTGTGTAGCTAGATATAGATATATACTTTTCTATAACCAGGAAAGAGAACATTAACTACTTCAAATAATTTCATTTTAGGTCTTTTATACACTTACGAGAATTTCTAGTTTATATATCTCCCTTAAAAATGTCAGACTTTTGCAAACACATTTTAACTCAAAGTCTTTCTTGTGAAATAATTGAAACTGAAGTGGACAATATGATGAAGAAAAATGACACAAATGGAAAATGACAAAAATAAGTAGGCAATTATTTTCATCTATTTCTTAATAATTTTTTTACATGGTTATTGCTACGCAATTACTGAAACATTACAAATCCTTAATGATTAGTTCGCTCCATCCTTTACAGAGGATAGACATATATTGAACATGTTAAAAAGTCAATATTTTATTTATTAAATTTATAACAAGCTTCAGAACAGGTAGGAGTAGAACTACCTGATAGCCTTCAGACAGGCAGTAGTAACATTGAATTTGAAGATCAGTGAAGAGCAATTGGTTTTTGTCACAAGTTAAGTTCTGCCTTTGGTTTTGCATTGTGTAGCACTGAGGATCAGAAACATTACATATTTTAGTGTTGTAGTTGCCCCATAATTTCATATAAGGAGTTTTTCATTTGACATGCATCAAACATAATCTATTAGTAGCTTAGAAATCTAATTCTTCTTATCGTTTAATCTTTTCACTTTTCGCCATTATTAACCAAAACTATTGGCCAAGATTGTTCCAGCTAAGAGGAAAACTCGGTAACAAAATCAGGAGTTGCTCAGTAATCTTGTTCAATTTATGACAGTGTCTTCTTTAATTCGGCTTTTCAAAGGAGAAAAAAAGGAATATTTGCCTCTTTATAAATAAATTTGGTCTGGTGTGCATCAAAGAAACACCTGAGTTCTTTTCTCTTTTTACGTCTCTTTTTACATCCTGAGGCACCATATCAAGACCACCTGCTTATACTGAAAGAGGGAGTATTAATTCAGCTTCCTAATACAGCCTCTTCAGATCTTCAACCTGTTTCTGTCTCTGATTGCCCTAAAATATAGAGTTTTCTTTCTGCTGATCTCACCTCAAGTCAACAGGTAGAATCTAGATGGAGAAAAAGGCATTAAATGTCATACACAAATGCCATACCAGTGGCATTCTTCAGCAATCTTCAGTGAGTAAAAATCTAGAAATTAACTTCTCAAAATAACTCTGCTTCTGTGTAGAAACTTTGTATGGTTTGTATTTCTCTTCTGGCTCCAAACTGATGTATCATGGAAGAACCATATAAAAAATAAATGCTAGTTCATTTTTTTCTAACAACTTACTTTCCATTTAAAAAAAGATTGATAAGAGTAAGGAAAAAAATCAGATGTCCTGTGGAGGTGGATTTTTTTGGAGAAAGTGTCTTTTAGATTGTCAGACATCTCTCCTGTCACATCCTATAGATAGCTATTGATATTTCAGAATAGGCCTTGAGGTCGCAACATGGCACTGACATCGCCAAGCATAGCTCCTCATCTTGTAAATCTCCTGGAGTTTAGTCAATGGCTTTCTTCTGAAAAGAATGGTCATTTTTCATTAAGGGCCTGAAGTTTTTTTAATCTATTTTTAAGTTGATACATTCTAAAAATGGTAAAAGTTTAAAGGAGCAAGTGTTACAGCTATGACTAATCAGTAAGTCACAGACTGAAAATGCAAAGTAGGAGGAGTGTATACATTGAAGTTTACTATATAATTGTATGATGTTAATAGGAATATGCAACTGTTGCTTGTGACTTCTTTATCTGTAATATGGGAATGGGGCATTTAACCAAAATGTAGTATCAATTAATGTAAAAGAATGAAATCAATAGTACATTATTTAGTAGGAGTTTTTTTTAATTGATTGGTTTCATAATGTGTTGTCCTTAACCTGAAATTATCTGGGATGTCCATAAGTTCTCCTATCCTTAACAAGCTGGAGAAAAAGGAAAAATAATGAGCTAAGATAACCATGTGAAAACTTTCTCAGGTTAGAACGTCCAGCATTTGGCAGTGCATGCCCTACTTAGCAATGTCTCTCTGTGTTTGTGATAAGATCGTTTTAGGCTCTTCATGACTCACTACTCACTTTTTCAAAGCTTCAGATATTTACATTATACCAAGAGGGAGAAAAAGTCCTATATAATTAGTTCTGTGTACTTGATTAACAATTTTATTTATATACTAAGTGAAAAGTTCTGTTTGCTTTGATTAAGAATTTTACCTGTGTATTAAATGAAAGTATTTTCTTTTAAGTGACATAGCTGGAGCAAAGTATTTCCTTTTTCATGTCCAATTTGTTTAACTTCTATTAAAAAAGGTGTTCTTGTTCCAGCAGTTACTGAATCTCTTCAATTTTTCAGTTCCTAATAAGAAAGTACTGCATAATATTGATGTCCATACACTTACTAGTATAACTTATTTGCTAAAAACAGTTGTTGGAATTTCTTACCTGGACTCAACTGTTTAGAAAGACCTGTGCCAAACCTTATAAGGAAGTTCAGGGCTGGAATGCAAAGCTGGAAGGTGGGAGATGAACTGGATTTCTAATGCTAACATTTAATTGGAAGATTTAACTTTTTTTAACCCAATACTCTATGTAGTACCTGGCAGTCACTTTTAAAGTGACAGATTTTTGGCAGCTACCTTTAGTTTCAGAGGCTGTAAGACATAATAGTAACAGAGAAGGAATGTTTCTTTCAGAAGTAGGATCTTCTAATAAACTCAAATAAAATAAACAAGCTGTTTGCTTCAGTTAAACTGGTTTAGATTCCAAAATCAGGCTCTCAGTTACTATTTGGTACTTGTGAAAATATTCTTCTCTTTTCATATGGATGAGGTGATGTATTCTTGAATGGAAACCTTCCAACAAAGGTGTTTTCCTGGTATATTTTTAGTTGCAAGTTCTATTTTCTCAGAATAACTTGTCTAGCTTGTAATAATAAATGGCTTCACAGAATTTTCAGAGCTACTGTTAAATATGTAAAACTTAAGTCTTGACATTACCCAACCAGCTTTAAAGATTGCAAAGAGAGTACAAATGTGTGCTGTGCTTATCAGAGTTTGGCTGAGTTGAACTATATGTGCACATTATTAGATTTTTAGATGTACTTATGAAGTAGGGAATGAATGCATCATCTAAAAAGTGTCGTGCACTATAATTGTGCTGTGGTTAGTTCACATTGAGTTTCAATTAGACAAGAATGTGACGGGACCATTTAATTAGTCAATAAATATGTGTCCCTGGAAGTTGACAACCTGGAAAGTAGTCTGCTTTGGCACTTGTTATCCAGCACAAGTTCTGTCAGGCAGTATGTGTCATTAGATGTTGTGCAAGACCTCACCTTAAACTGGAACACTTAGGTGTAAATGATTTTAACTTTCCCATTCTGCTTGTTAGTGATATGGTGACAAGAAGAGTGGAATTTTTTCCACAAGGAAAAGTAGAATGATAAAAGTCTTAACTAACAAGCAATCTGTGTTGTTAGTCATGTTGTGTAACATATCAAACTTTCTATCAAGGTATATATGATGTGTGATATGCTTAAGACTTAATCATCCAAAGTTGTTAAGTAGAAATTAATTCAAAGTGTGTAATGATGTATTTCTTAGAAGTAATTGGGCTGATTGAAATCCAACTTTAATAACACAATGTAATCAAAATAATTTTCAATCATTGTTCTTAGATTTGGTTTGGGTTTGTTTTTATTTATTAAAAATACTGGGTTTTAAAAATACGTTTCATTAAATTACATCTTCCTTCTGAAAAAAATATTAATGCCCACCTATTTTCCATCCTGCATGTACATAATTACAGTCATATGGAATAAAGTTAGAAGCATGCAACCTCTTGAGAAGTAAGGATGTTCACAATAGATCTTGATTCATAGATCTGTGCTTTCTCAGTTCATGAGCATTGGAAACTCCCGTAGGTAAAATTTTTTAAAATAGACATTGACTGTGACTGTCTTTTCCTTTTTTGTTTATATCTGTTGAAGAGCTACCCTGGTATCTGTTTAAAGACACATGCTATACAGTCATATTTAATGTTGAAATATATTGTCATTGTGCTTTGCAGTTTTCAATGATAAGTTATGGTTGCATTTTTCCTTTTTGGGTTTTTTACATGAATGAAGATGCCTTTGCCTCTTGGGCTTTGCATGCAATGTACTGTATGCTGTGCAAGTGCACTTTCAAAGTGCTGGTCTCTAGTGGGGATTTTTTTGCATGTGTTGCCATATTCTTCTTAGGTAAGCAGTCTCATGACTTCAGGAAGGGGTCCCACATGTGTTGTAAGACACCTTGGAGAGGTGCTGGTGGTATGCTGGAGAAGTATGACTGCTCTGGGGGTGAGATGCACTCAGCTTTAACAAGTGCTAGAAAACATTCATCTAGTTAGAGCTATGCAAAGCCAAGAGCAGCAGTCCTCAGAGTCATCAATGGCTGAAACTACATCTCCTCTCTGACTGCATCAGGTCCACCTGTTCTGGAACAAGCCATTGCCATAGCTACAGCTATGTGGGAGTAACTATCCATTAACTCTTCTCATAAATAATTATGGGTGTTACTAGCCCTGGAATGGAAGAAAAAAAAGGTAGCAGAGGAGGACGAGGCAACGCTGAAATTGCTTGAAATTCCCCATTGTTGATGGAGTTACTCAGCTTTTTAGGATTTTTAACTTGAGAGACACAGGCATTCTTCCCTGGCGTGATTTTGTTTTGTGTCTGATAGATAAGAACATGGCAACTACTGCATCCTCTCTTCCTCATCAGACCCCTGTGCAGAAGTTGGGGAATAGAAGAAGACACAAGGAAATAGTTGGCTCTTTTCCTTCTGTGCCTTGAAGGATATTTTAAGAAGGATGTAACATCAAGTGGGATCAAACAGCTATACATTTATAAAAGGGAATGTGGAGGACTAAGAGGTTACTGAATGGGGATGTATTGGAATGAAAGTATTTGTCATTACAGTGAGAAGAATAGAACACTGACAGTGTTCTTAGTGAAAGTACTCACTTAGAGCTAAAGAAAAAATGAAGAATGAGGAGAAAAAGATAATTAGAAAATAGATTAGAAATAAAAAGCTGAGACCTAGACTAATAGTAGTGGTATATTCCTTGAGGAAGCTACATGCAGAAGATTGATCTATTTTACACCTCTGAAGAAAACATGGCAAAAAAAAAAATCAAGTAAAAAACACATCAGTTGTCAGTTACACGTGGAGAAAATCCTTTCCTGCATTTATTCTTGCAGCTAAAATCCAGAGTCAGTTCAGGAGACTGCTTCAAGACTTTTCTAGATTTCTGTTGCTATAGTAAAATCTAATTCTTGCTTCTAATGAAATTGGCAGGCAACTTCCTTGTAGAAAACACGTTATCCCACAAATGAACGTGGGATTAACCCAGTGATAAGTAACACCAAGGTTAGGCCTTCCCTGCCCTTGGCTGAGTGTGGATCAGAAAATCTGACAAAAGGAAAGGTATTCTCCTGGTAACAATCACTTCCACTCATGTTACAGAAAACTCAGAAGAGCAATATACCTACTTTCCTAGCAATAAGCTCTTTTTAAAAGACCCATGCAATTTTCCTCACAATACTGAGAATTCTACTTGAATTAGTTCATATCCTGTCCATATTTTTCCACATCCTTCTTCTTCTACCAGTGAGAGACATTTCCGCATTTAAAGTTTAAATGTTCCCTTGCCATGGTATACAAACACATCTGTCTGACTTGTTTTACTTGATGCCTAAATGTCAGCTCAAGTTATTTATAAGGCTTATAAATATGTTATCTCGTTCTTATTATACAAGATTTTCCTTGTATCCACCATCTTTGACAAGGACAAAAGAAATGTTAAATCAAATCTGGACAGTTTTTTATCTCCAATTCTGTCTATTCCAAGACATTTGTGTGGCTGCTACACTGAATCTACTACAACATCTTTCCTAAATCACCATTGCCATATCCAAATTTTGCCTACTGTGATGTAGCATTTAATTGTAAGGTAAACTAACACAAAACTAACCATTTTAACAGTTGTTATTATTATTGCTATTACATTGTATTTAGATGTATTTATTATTGTGTGTCCTGCAAGATGTTTCTCAAGGTAAAAAACTGTCAGGCTCTCTATGGTTTTTGCAACTCACTTTTTCCTCTTTGATTCTATCACCCAGTGGGTGTATAATTCTTTTCTTTTTCTTTTTTTCCCAAGCTTTCCTTTGCCCAGTGTTTGAGAATACTTTGTCCAGACTATTCAGTAGTTGCTTAACCCAATTAATCCTCAAATATTTTGCTAATCCATAGAGTCTCATCACTTACAAGTTAATCCATTTTGGTGCTAAATCTTCCCTTCCTACAGAAAACCCACCAGAAGAGGTAGCCACAGAAGACCTTCACATATTTCAAAGTAGTCACTCCCTTGGATGGACGTGATTCAGATGGGTGCTGAGCAGAAAAGGAGCTGAGCCTCTGGGCTTCACAGATTTTGTGAATCTCTGATATAGAAAAGATTTTTGTCCTACTTTGAATCAATCTTGCTTCACTTCCTTCTGATTAGAGACTTCCTTCAGGTCATGGGCTGTTAGCAGACTCTTTCTGAGCACATTAACACCTGCCAATGAGCCAATGTGCAGTATTGATGCTGAGCCAGCATTAATTCCTGCTAAAGTCTTGATTGTTGCCTTTGTCACCTCACTAAGGAACGCTCTCAAGAGTACTTAGTCTTCTCTACCACCTTCTTGTGCCCTTGTCCCTGCTAACAAAATCCCATGAATCTTTAGAACTGAAAGCTCAGCAAATAAAGGGGAACTCACACTACTGTGGAAAAGGTGTTTCTTCTTCCACTCTTATTTTTTTCTGACCCAGGAAAAAAAAACAGTGTCATTCTTGAAGGGTACTGAATACTGTTTTCGTGTGGTATACTTTTAGCAATAAGGAAAATGGAAAATCGGAATATAAGGCACTCAATACACTGTGACACAGGAGGCTGACACTCGGCAGTAGTCCTGCCACTGTTGCCACCACGGGCAGTGATATCAGGAACAGGGAAGGATAATGACTGTTGGCTCTCAGTGATGCATACTGAGTGACTCTCAGAGCAAAGCTGGCAGCAGTCACAGCACAAGATGTGAGTTTCTTAGTCAAATTATAAGACAAATAGAGACATAGACTTCAGGTTATAAAATGAGAAGTGGCAAATGTTCAGTAAATTGGAAAATGAAACTCCAGGTTCTCCTTCAACCAGGGAAGGACTTATCTGCTCTTAGTTGTGAGTCATACTCCTCTCTTCATCATCCTCCTTCCTTATTTAACCAAGGAGAAACAAAATGCTGTGGGTCAAAGCCCAGCTTTGTATACTCAAAACAAACACACACCCCATGCTCTAAAGTCACAGTCCATTCATAGTCACTTTTCGATACTTTCCAAGTCAAAGAGTTAGATAAAACTCAAAAGAGGGGAAACAAATGTACATATGTAGTATTAAAGAAAATTAATATTGG
>WBNH01000840.1:711029-741286 GCA_013401255.1 Urocolius indicus
ATGTCAGTGCCATCTTTTCAAATGGAAAGAAGCATTTAGATATTTTTTTTTCCTTTAGAGTCTTATCTTTCCCAGTGCTGTAGCTATTCCCCCTGGCAAGTTCCATCTACGTTCAAAGTATTCAAATAATGTTGTCTTATAACATTGCCTGGTCTCCTAGGTTTTTACTTATTTATAGGAAGAAATGTTTAAACGGTACTTAGAAGAAATAATTACACAGAGAATACAAAATATATTTCTTATTGGTATTTCTTCCCTCCCTCCAACTTGTTTTCATGCTATGGGTCAGGACTTAACAGCTCTCAAGAGTGTCTAGCTGAATAGCAGCAGGCTTCTAAATCTCAAATCAAGTGCTCTTCAAAGTACCTTACTTCTCTCGAGATAAAAACTTGAGGCAGGTTTTTCTATCTGGCCTATTCATCAAGTATAGTCTACTGAATTGTTGACATTTCTAAACACTAAAGGGATTTTAAAGATCTTACTGCTCTAAAGAGACTTACTTGTAGTAGGGAATAAAGAAGTGAAATGAAAAAAAACGACACATGAAAAGTACAAAACTAAATAACAGCTGGAAACAGCTGAAAGCAAATAACTATAATTTGACATACAGTTTCTGTACAAAACACATTTTTGATGTAGGAGTCTTCTCAAACATTCAGCCCTCCCCCAACTTCCAAATAAATAGTAATGTTTATTTTAGTCTCAATTAGTCACAAAAGCCTTCCATTTAATGTGATACCACTTTCTGTCATTCGTCTTTAATATATTTGTTTCAGTTTACACTGAGTCTGACTGTCTTAGATAGGGTCGTGTAAGAAGGAATTTGCATGACCTGTCTTTTAACCTTTCCCCAGCAACTTCTCATTCTGTGCTTCAACTTCCTTCAAAGCACTGGTTTGCCAAAGGGTAGTTAACACGACCACCTGATCACAAAAGTGGGTTTTTTTGTAAGCAATACCAATCACTGAGTAGAGATATGCTACAGTATGTTCTCATACCAAAGCAAGTTGATCCAATATTACAGATATTAAATTACACTTGAGTGACTTCTGAAGTCTTAAGATTATTTGGTATTAATACTACAAAAGGCTTTGTTTAGCTGGAGTTTTAAACTGTAGCCTTCGTGAGTCCCAGGGGATTAGTACTGAAAATACGAGATATTACAATATTAATTATATAATGTCTACCTGGGAGTTACGGGAACTGAACATGCTTCCTATGTCAGCGCCAGTTTCAGAAACATTTTTTCTCTCTCTCTTCTCGCCTGGTTTTTGTCTTACAGTGGAATGTCTGACAGTGGCATTTGCTATTGCAGAGCTGAAGTTTCTAGCTTGTGAAAAGCTGCAAACAGAAACAAACTGGTCATCTATTTAGCAGCCTCGGTTTTGTAAATGTGAAGAATTTTGTAAACCAGCCATACATTTGTCTATCTAAACGATACCTGCTTTTTAAACAAGAGATCAGTAATAATAGTCTGCACTTACATAGCACTGTTTTAAAGTGATTGAATAATTTATGTTTATCTACACATAATAATCCTGCAAGACAGACTCAGAAAATACCTGTAGCGAAGAACTTGTCCATGCATGAAAAGCAAAATAATAATAATTAAAACAAACAAACAAAAAAAAAGTTAAAAAGCTCCAGAAAATTAGTCTCCTTCAAAAACCTATTACATTGTTCCTGTCCCTGAAGCTTTACAAATGTGCTAATTGTTGTGTTCTGGTCATGTAATATGTTCCTGCACAAAGTTAAGGTGCTTTCCTGTTGCCAAAGCCCTCGTGCTGTCTGTGGGAGGGACTGATGGGCTGCGGAGCACGGGGTAATGAATCTTCCCTTTGGGCAGCGCGTGCTTCAGGTCTGAATGCCCAGAAATGCTTCACAGATGTGCTGGGCTGCCTAGCAATGGAAATTTTCTAGTTCTAGCTGACCTAAAAAAGTAAATAGACTACTGAGCATAGAGCTGCTCCTGGTATAAAACAATACCCCCTCAGCAAGCATTTACATTTTGCCCCCTTACGTGTTCCTTCTTCATAACTAGTGACTTGCCAAACATGTGACACTGGTCTCTTGAAATAGAGGCATTTAGGGACATACTGTATACCTTTGCATTTCTATTTACAATATGTGTTTGTACACACAACTTCTGCAACTGATGTATAGGAGGAAATTGGCATTATCAATGTATACAAAACATAGAAAAGCTGCTGAGGGAGCACTGAAGCAGCAGTCCAATACTGGTCCAGAGTCTCAGAGCAGGTCCCATTTTGTCCCTCTTCTTAGGAAAGCACTTCATTAAACTCTATATTTCATGGTATCTGTACAGAGTAGTTACTTGAAATCGATGGAAGCTTGTATGCAGTGTGTATTTTAGCAGTAGCTGGCAGACCTGTTTGATTCATAAATCTATGTGCATTCCTGTTGTCTCTGTTTTTTGGGTTGGCCAATCAAGCATTGAAATGCACATGTAACAGAGACTTGCCAGTGCAAGTTACCTGTCTTGAAGCATCACTTTTCTGTGAAGTGTTGAAATCTATCTGGACAATTTTATCAACAGGCAGAATGCATTTTATCAGTTATTTGTGTTGTTGCACACTCTCAGATAAAATGATGGTTTTAAAATGGGTAGATTAATAATGAGTTTTCTCAACTGTGAGAAGATATTTCAACCCAGACAGAAACTTGATAGACTGCAGTGAACTTTAACAGATAGCTTTGGATGCAAACTCAAATATTTGGCTGTTTTTCCAACTTAGCTGAAATTTTAGAGGGTGACAGTAACATTGTACTACATTGGACCTCATAGAACAGATGCTTCTGTCACTTCTCCTTTTCTCTCCTCCTCACTTACATAGCTTTTGTTTGTACACAGTGTCTTGAATGTTTCTCAAGCTTCCTAGTAAATATACCCAAGTTGTTGTAGAGCAGCATGGGCATCTCCAACATTTCCAATAGCCATCTGTGGTTTGATACGAGGTCAATGCCTTGCGGCATGTTGCAGTGTCATTCAAAGAAAGAGGAAATATATTGGAGACACTGACTCAATGAGAAGCTTCATATAGGTGTAGGACTGAATTCCTCTTCTTGACTTTTTACACTCCAAGACTTTGGTTTTATCTAGTCATCCAGATTTCTTGAGTAATCAGCAGAGATGGGCAAGCACTTGCAAGGATGATTCATCTCATCCTAAGTATAAAATATGGTTTAGACTGAATGGCTGACTTGTAGACAGCTGCAATTAGATTGAATGAATCTGTCAGGAAAGAGAATGTGACATTAACATTTGCATCCATCCATCCGGTCTATCCTAGAATTACTCAGACTAGCATCACAGGTCCCACGCTCCTCTTACGTAAGCTCAGGGAGAAGAAATTCAGCCAAAAGAACACAGCTACAGGAGAAATGTTAGTCTGCTTGCTTTGGACATATATGATCCTATCAGACTCCTGAACTACTGTTAGAATTTATTTCCCTTCAGCATTTTGACAATGTATTCCAACCTCAACTATAACGTATCTAGATAATATATCTCCTCTTACCCTGCATCTTTCTCTTTTGTCACTCCATCTTCTCTTCACCGTTTTGTCATTCAATTTCTTCCTCTATGCTTGTTCTCTTCCACTTGCCTTTCTATGCAATATTTTTTCAGTTAGGACAAAAAACCAAAAAAAAGGCTTTTGCATTAATGCAGTATTTATATATCATGTTTCCTTCAGCTTGGATATTTTGTCTTTCGCTTCTTCCTTTTAACTACTTTGTGCATTCAGACTGTAAAGTCTTCAGGACAGAAACAGGCTTTCAATATGTGCTTGATGAGAGCTGAATCAGTTAACATTACACTAATATGCTGTGTAAGTATTTAGTACAGTTCTGATTGTAAAATTACCATGTATTTCTCTGAATTTTGACTCGGGTAGTTCAACATCTGTAGCCTATAGCCATCACTGATTAATCTAAGCCCCATTATAAAACAAGAGCTTTTTCATTACGCAGGGACTACAGTTATAATATAAAGCAGATCTGTTACTTGTACAGATGTTTTTATCTTTTTCTTGTATCCCGTCACATATAGCTAATAGTCTTTACCACATCTTGGAGTTTTCCTTTGGAACTGAAGTGTTTGTTTAGACAATTGTCTCTACTTCCCTGTCAGTGAAGAGCAATGACTAATTCTGCACATGTAAAAACCCACCCATCTCTACTCAACGTGTTACTGGAACTTCTTCAGCCATCTGAAATCCCGTAGGGATTCATTTTACACAAACATACAGAACTGAGTTTTATTGGAACAAATATCTCTGAAAGCTTTTTAGTTTGCACCAGCCAGTGTTGAAATAAACCAAGTTTTAAATTCAGACTCAGGAATTTAGATTTAAGTACTTTGCTTAGTTTTCTATTCAGAGAACACAACCAGTACCATGTGGCATACCCAAACGAATCAGCACGGTTTGAGTTGAATCCTCCTGGATGTTATCATATCACTTCTGTAAAGCAGATAACACTGGAAAGCTGCACTGAAGAGGCACATCTAGAGATTCAGCATTCTGAAACATAAACCAGCTTTTACAAAATCTTATCACAAAAGGAAGTGGGTTGATTAATAGTTCTGAATTTTACCAGGTGTCTTTAAAGTCACTGTTCAAATAATCTCTTTTTAGTATTAGAAACCCTCAACAAAACATCACGGTCCTGCAAACAAGGTGAAAGTGACAGTCGCATTCTCCAAGTGATGGAAATGAGATTGTGTTCAAGTATTTTAACTATTATCAGCTATATATCAAAATTATTTTCTTATTAGCAATGTGTCCACGTACTAGCAATGTGACAGACAGGGTTATGTAGGTAGAAGTATATTTCTTAGCTATTCTTAGTGGAAGCCTTGTCTCAACACCTAATGTTAACAATAATTAATTTTGATGGCTCAAATTATACTTCAACTTTAAAAAAAAAATAGGAAATGTATATGGTAGATGTGCTTAATTTAATGTGGGTTGACATAGCTGTGGTGAGTTATAAGTCAATGGCAAGTTACCTGAAAAGCAGGACATTTTACAATACTCTTTTACATATTTTGTCTTTATAATCAGTTTAGAAAATACACCTGTTGCTGTGATTTTAAAATGATAATGTAGCATCTGTGAATACAGCAGAACAAGAAGAAACTGAATTAATGTCCACTATGCCAAAAAATTAATTAGCAACAAGTTTGTTTCCCAAATGTGTTAAAATACTGAGAAAATTGTAACGTGAATGGGAATGTAAGAAATTCATAGTAACTGAGTTTTAAAATAGTTTGCCTAAGACCCAAATGCAGTTATGGAGGATAGTGTGGCATCATTCTCCTCATAAGAGAAATACTGTAGATTGTGAGACACAGCATTCTGTCCACAAGACAAGTATTATGCATTGTGAGACACTATCACTGTTTGTGAACTAAATTGCAGGACTGCCATATGATTTCTGTCTGTCACAGGTCTGGGCTGGTTGGAATTACTTTTCTAGTCCTTGCTATGAGAGCTTATAATGTCTTCAGTGGTAAAAGGCTCACTATTTTGTCATTGAGAAGGGAACTTATATTAATTCTGAAGTATTTTTAGGTTTAGTGGCATTAATAAGAATTTTATATCTTTTCATAGCAATACTGTAAGATTTGTATGTGAGCTGATAAAAAGTTATGTTAACATGATATGTCACTCCAGTAGACCATATATGATATAAAAGATAGTTCATTTCGTCATAACAGTGTCTCTCAGTTGGCAAACATGGCTAGAGAAGAGGCCAAAGCTTGTAGTCACCTCCATGTCAAATATTTCAACAAACTCATCTCTCTAGAAACAGAGTTTTATAACTTGCTTTTACCAAGACCAGTTAGTTACTGTGCTTGGTGATGATCTATTAAGAAAGCAGTAAAGTCATTGCTTGGCAAGGCTAAGGTGCTACCAAAATGTGTATCTCTTGAGGAGTTGGTAGGCATGTGGCAGCTACCTCAATTAGAAATGCAAGATGTGACCTGTGAGGATGTCAGGTAAACCCATTCATTCAGGACCTTTTCTGCCATGTAAACAGGCATATTGCAATGACCTATGGCATAGGGCACCAAAGAGAATTAGCACCAAGTGTTGCCATTGCCTTGAAGATAATATACAATGGCCCAGATGGGCTCAGCCACCACTAGTAAATGCTTCCCCTGCTGCCCAAATTAGAAGAGCAAAGCAGAGCAGGTCCAGTGAAGGTAACCAGGGTAATCTGGTGGGTGCCAGACCCATAGTTTTGAGGTAGGTCCACTCAGTCAAGCTGAGAAGTCAGGGCAGCAGGTCAGCATCATACCTGGATCAACAGGCTCCACAGTCAGGCCATGGAACAGCAGTAGCACAGGAAAATGGCCAGGGCCCAAGGAGAGAGCAGCTCCCCAGCAAAGCAGAGAGCACCTGACAGGGCTTTGCCAGCTCCTTGTACAGCTCTTTCGTCCCCAGCAGCCCAGTTTCGGGCTGCACAGCTACACTATGTCACAGCCAGCCATGAGCACTGGCAACTAAAGCCTCCCATTTGGGACAGTCTTCCTCACTGCAAAAATAGAGAGCTCAGTGGCTGGGAAGTCATTTGGCACCCCTCCACTGGCTCCCTCTTTTCTCAAGGTTAACTAATTTGCTTGTTTTCTTTCCCAAAGGAAGGCCTCCATGTCCTTTTCAATAGCTTTCCTGTGAGATCTTATTCATTATGAAGAAATCTTGTTTCCAGTCAGAAAATGGTGACAATCACTTGACAGTTTGATAATTTTCAGCCAAGTAACAGGGTTCTTTATTCAAGAGAAGGTTTTGTAAAGCTGCATTACTAACCTGCCAATTTCTCCTTAAAACTCACCTTTTTCATGGTACCTACAAAAATGCTGAAGTCTTTTCCTAGGTACTGTGATAATAGAAATAATTATTAGTAATTATAAGTTGGGTAATAAAAAGACGTAAAAGGGAAAAGGTAGTGCAGAGGGTGGCTTATAGGCATCATAAGCAGAAGAGGAAACAGTGACAGGAACTCAGCCTCTGTACCGTGGACTGTTGCTGTTCACTCTTGTGTGGGCTTTACGGAATGGCGAGAGTTCTGCTTCAAACAGAAATAAACAGGATATAAAGTTCCCCAACTAGGAGTCTGCATCTTTCATTTTCCCAGCATTCCTAAAATTCTTCTCCCCCACCCCTCTCTTCCCCCTAAACCAAATCCCTTCGGCTTTGGTGGCTTCAGTCTTCATGAAGTTGTAGCAAATGGAACTAGAAGGGATCTGGAGAGGTCATTAACCCATCTCCCTGCCCCAAGGCAGGACTGCAGCCGTAGCAGAGTAATAAGCTTTCTTTTTCTTTTATTTTCAAAGATCAAAATAAATAGAGTTGTAAATATTTATGGTTTTAAGTCTCATTTTGTATAGTGGTCTGTTCTTTACCATTATCTCTAGTAGCTCTTTGTTTAACCTGTCATTGTTTACTTAGGTTCAGATATAGAATTTCTACTTGATTTTGAACCCATTTTGTAGCCAATAAAAGCCTGTGTACTGTTTCTATGCATTTTTTAACTGATGTATAATCAAGATGAGGAGAGAGTATTAGCAAAACAATTGGCCAATCCTCTTAATACTGGACAGTCTTACATTGGAAAGTCTGTTTGTTATAATGAATACATAAAATAGTCCCCTTGATAGAATAAGCTACACTGGCAAAAGAATTGTTTGGGGTCTTTTTGTCTACTAGGGATTTCATTGGCTAAAAAAATAAATTACACCCCACCCAAATTAAATAAAAAATAAAAATTACACCCCAAGCAGCTCACTAGAAGGTCCTAGAATAGCCATGAGCTGGGTCTCGGTCTTACAAGGCAGACCAGTGTCAGAAAACCAGTGCTGTATTTGGTCCTCAGCTCTAGGACTGGACTAACTGACTGCTCTGTGTCCCTTCTGGCCTGTCGTTTTACATATTCTTGTCTTCCACTTCTACTATTTTTTCCCCCCATTGAGAACAAATGAAGTAATTAGAAGTTTTCTTCAGGCAGAGGGAGGAGCAGAGGCTAAGTATGTAATAAGTTTTGTCTGAACTGTTTTCCTTTGGTAATGCATGCCCTAAAGCTGTGTGCTTATCTGGGTTCAGTGTAATTGTTCCTATCACCGCAAAGCTTTCAGCACCTACCTGAAACAGAGCAGGTGGGAAGCACCAACGCTCACATCATGCTGCTTCCCTAGCTATGCCTTGTATGGTAATAGCTTTACTCTGTAGCCAACGATTTCTTAATTGAGTGAATGAAGCTTAGAGTTTGGTACTGAAGGTCCTAAGTGTAAACCTTTCTGACAGCCTGCATGGCCAATGTACAACCATGTAAATAGTGTATGTGAATAGTGTATGATCATGTAATTAAACACACTATAATAATGCAAGTACACAATTAACTTTGCACGGAGGAAGTTTACTCCAACATTCCCTAGTTTCTACACAGACAAATTTTACCTTTCTTTGATGCAATCTTGAAGACATTATCATAGGGAGGGGGGTTAGAGGATCTTATCTTCACTTGCATATTTACTTTTTTCCAGACTCTGATCATTTTGCCTCCAAATAGTGTTGCCCTGCCAGCTTGCTGTAGGCTACAAGGATATGTTTTGTGTTTATCCACATGCTGGAATTATTTTAGTGAAAAATCTTTAATTATTTAAATGAACAAACAAAAATGCGTAATTTTATGTCTAGCAATTATGCCAGGAATGTGTTTTTTCTACCTATTTTTTTGTAGCAGGAGGTGAGCCACAGCCTGTGCCCATGCTCTGCTGGGAGGCACCAGGGCAGAGGAGAGGCACAGGGGTAGAAAGAGGGAATGGAAAGCAGTGGCAGGAGAAAGAAAGGCAGATCAAGAACAGGTGAGAAAAGGAGGAGGAAGACAAAATAGGGGATGAGGAAGGCAAGGAAGGCTGAATTTGGACCTAGACATTGAGAGTGGGGGCAGGAGGTGGAATATGGGCAAGAGAAACCCAGGACTGTCAGAAAGAGGAATGAAGAGCTTGGAAGCAGAATACTGCAACAGGCTGGGGCAGAGGCTAGGAGTGCGGGTAACTAGAGAAGGGGCTTTTTTGTCCTGAAGACTAGTTGCAGGATGGGAGGCCTGGGCGATGATGACTGGGATTGCAGATGTGAGCAAAATCAGCCTGATTCTTATCACACTGGTAATAGAGATTGGAAGGCAATAGTGAAATGGAAATATGGAAGAAATCAGTCCAGCAGAAAACATTTTTGTCCTAAACTAGAACTTTAAATGTGATTGTTTCTCTGTGATCTGCAAATATGTGTGAGAATTCCTGACCATCATGTAATGCTGGTGTTCAAAAAGGATCACGGCCTATTCATGCTATCACTTAAATGCCTTACTTCAAGTGACAGCAATGTCCAAAACTAAAGGCCTGCTGCTTAACCTGTGCATGTTCATATAATGCTGTGCAATGAATTTCCAGTTTGTTTGTGGTTTAAAATTTTGACCATTTTAAAAAAAATATTTAATAGGATTAATATTTGCAGCCCTGTTTATATTTTTAAGCTGTGCAGAGAACATGTAAGGAGTGAAATGCCTATTCAGGCTTCATTCAGGGTAGCATCTGTGTGTGCTATGATTCAGATCTTAATGGCAGGATAATATTCAGTTGTTTTCAGAAGACCCTAGTGGTGTTTATTGTTCAGAATACATCTGATCTGAGGATGGATGTGGCATATGCAGTGAAATACGCTTCTTGGAGAACCAGCAATTTGTTGTAATATTTGAAAATTAGGATAGTAAAGAAGACAAGGATTACAGGAGGGATGGTCTTGTAATTAAGATGATTGAAGGATATCATGAAAGGTATGATGTGTCTCTGCCTTTACCACTGAGCTTCTGTGTGATGATCTCACTTCAACCCAGCATTTTTGTTTCTGTACTGTTTGTTCTGTGTCTCTCCCTTTCTGGTGCCAGGGTTGGGGTTCATGAAGAATCACTAAGTACTGACAGCTGCAAATGAAGTTAGCACTGATCATGTGAAGTGCTGTACGATGCTAAACATTCTCGAAGAGCAAGTCCTAAATGCTCCAGTGAATGGGAGAAGGTTGGATTAGTTCTCTTCCCAAATACCCTGTACCTTGCTAGCAGAGTACTGTACACTTTTTTGGAAAGAAAATGTGACTGAAAGATGTGACAAGTGCTCCCCTGCACTTCCCAGCTTACGTCCCCCCTCATACAATCCAAGCTGGACATTTGCTTTCCTAGAAAACATTTTTCTTCTTGTTTGTCAGCAGACACGATAAGCACATGCCATAGTTTGTGCCGTGTTGAAATCATGGACCACAGTTCACATCCACAGCTGTGCTTAGCCTTCTCAGGAATATGGGAAGAACTGTAAGTGAAGGATGCCATACCACAGCACTGACAAAAATGTCAGAGCTGCGTAGTTACTAAATGGTGTCTACAGGAGGTGGGTTTTGATACATAAATTGTGCTTCATAGGCAAATTGCTATAAATAAATACACATGTCTCCTATTTCAACACTGAGATACATCATCTCACCTCAGCACAGGCTTTCCTGCTCCACATGCATTACTTGATGCATTTCCTGCCCCTGAAGAAGACAACTATCAAGTGCATGTTTTTCGCCCTGCACTGCCCACGACCAGAGGTGGCCAGCATTAGGAAGCACTTTGGAGCACCTCTTAAGTTATGCCTAATTGCACAATCTCAAAGCCAGCAATGAATTGAACAGTCAGCCCACTGTAAATACAGATATTTCCTATGCTTTTTAACTGAATTCTTATCCTACAAAAGTGGCAAAGGTATTGAATAAAATGCAGATATATTTCTATGTTGTGATAAATGGAGAAATATAGCAAAAGCAGAGATAGTCCACACAGCCTCCTAACATAGTTTTGCAGCCATTACTGTTACCCTGTTCCCTTAAGAAGCATGTGAATTTTAAAAGAAGAGCCACACAGTTTAGCCTTTACCTACTAAATCTTTCAAGAAATATGCTTCATCCATGATACCAGTTTCATAAATTATTGCACTATGCAGAAGATGCTCAGCTGTCTCATCTGACTGGCTTTCAAGTACCTCGCTGTGTCCAAAGGAGAGCCAGTAATTAACCAAGTAAAGCCTGGGTTTTACATTCACATGATTTACTTTACAAAAGCAAAATGGTAATGTCATTTCTTATATATCTTCAATGTAAAAGATCCTCAGAGGGAGAGTTGAAATGTTTTTTGTCATGGTTGAAACATAAGGTTTATCATACAAGGACCATGAGCATGTGGACAACTGTATAACCTGTGTCTCAGTTTTATCATCTGTAAACTGAACATAATGCACAAGTGGCAAGAGATGGCAAGGTTTGATTAGCATGTATGATTGCCTTATACAAATGAAACTGCTTGTTTTTATTAACAACTGTCAACAGAATGTGAAGAAGAAACATGTAGCAGAATAATGCTGCAGCCAGAGTGAGCCCTCTCCATCTTTTGACCATCACATCATTTATTTTCAGACACTATCACAAAGTGTGCATGTTTGAAATAAAACTGTGCTTACATTGTAAAGCCATAAAAAACAAAGTATTTGATGCAAGGGTTGACATACAGGAAAAACACTTTGTTGTTTAAAGGGAAAATGACCATAGATATAACTATATGCTTTCAGAAAAACTGAATTATTTTTGGAACATTTTCATGAGGAAAAAAAATTTCCTCCAGTCCAGTTTATAGAATCGAATCTATTAAAAACATGCAAAACTGTTTCCAGGTCAGCCTAAAAGAGTGTCTGGGCAGTGTTTTGTTTGTGTGAGTGAACATGGATCAGTCAGGGAGTGCTGCATTTTGCAATACGCAATGGAAAATAAATTCTACTGCAATCATTCTGTTTTTGTTTTTCTCCGTTTTTTTTTCCTCTCTCTCTTTCTTCTCTCTCTCCCTCTCCCTCCTGAAAATCTCCTGCCACAGCGACTGCATTTGCCTCCAGACTTGTCAGACACAGTGAGCCGCACAAGCAAACAGGATCTGGCAGAATCCGCCAAACTGCTGAGCTCAGGATGTGGTGCTATGGCCATCGGCAAGAAGCACCTGGACTTCTAGTGATTTCTACTTAGCAGTTTCACTCAGATTTATATGACAATCTAATTATGAGTGTTAATGACTTATATAAATATTTTTCTTAATGATTTGACCAAGCAGTCTTTAAAAATACATATTATCATATGGTGCCTTTTTTTTGTGTGTGTGTGTGTTCTGGTTTCTTTGTACTAATTTGGGGCTTGTTTAGATTTTGCTTTTTGTTAAACCTTCTGTTAATGTTGGGTCCTTGGGTCCTGCCGTTGTTCTGCTCCTCTGAAAACACACAGTATCTTGTTCCTCTCCTTAAAATATAAAACCTACTCTTACCCTTTCATTCCTGTATGGTTTTTTTTTTACAACAAAAACTAAGGGATATTTTTCCCAATGGATTTTTTATATACATGCATTTAATATTTTGTATGAGTAATAAGTTAAGTTGGATGGTTTATTGAAATAAAGGATTGAAACCAAGCAATCCATTGTCACGTGTGATTCCAAAAGGCAACTAGACAGTTATGGCTTTTAAAGTGTTAAATTTTGGAGCTGAAATACCAATCTTAAATGTCAAGACATATTTTTTAATAGTTTATTAAATATGTAATAACAAATTTAAAATATACAAGATCGTTTGTATTCCAATATGGCTGGAATTAAGAATTATTGGGGTTTTAATCAGAATATATTCTAGATAATTACTTTGCCTTGTGGCTTACTATATGAATTAAAAGGCACTGGAATAGAATTTACTAACCATAGAGAAAAGAATTTATTTCCTTATGTATTTCAAAACAGTGATCCTAAACAATTGAAGTCAGCACTATGAAATTATGTCAACAGACATAATTCAAGATTGAAATTCAAACCGACAGCTACATTAATGCTAGAAAACCAGACGAGTGCATTTGAGCTCGGGGAAGGATATCACAGCATGCTGGTCTAAAGGAGGGCAGAATATACAAGTAATTCAGGCTTCTTTATCCTCAGATACACAATTTATGAACTTCTAACTATTTGGTATGTATCTCTCTGTACATCTCATCAAACGAAGGAATGGTAAGACAAAGCTGACCTGTAAATTAAAGTGGTTTGAATTCTCTCTTCTGAGGCTGACTTCCATTTTGAAAGGTAATATCTTCTTCTCCACAGAACTTCCAAGCCACCCAGCTGTAAGATTGCATTAGCTTCAAAAATTTAGTCTTTATAATAGTGTATTACATGGCTGGAGTGAAACTGACTCTTCAAAGAATTATTTTAATATGCAATAACGGTAAGTTATGTTGATGGGTTTGGAACGAAGAGTTGGTTAAGTGGTTTGCTTTTCTTTCCTGCATTCCAGGTTCTACTTTATTTTTTTTTTCTTGACAACGCTGTGTAAAACAAAGACATAGCTTTTAAAACTGTCTAACTAATATGATGAATGTCAATCACTTAAAAAACTCCACTGTAGCATAAACACATACTGTATACAGCTTTTATTCTGAATTAGAATAATTGAATCAATGACAGTGATTTGCCAGGATGTCAAATCTATCCATCATATCCTGTCACTACCAGTTTATTTTTTGTGATCAAAATCAAAAAGACTACTATTTTGTCATCAGCTATTTCATTAGTGGTAACAATCAGGTTTTCTCTTCTATATTTTTTAGATATGCCTGTTATATTTTTTTTCTTTCTAAAGACACAAATCCCTTTTAAATCTTTTCAAAATAAAGTTTCAGAACCGAACTGTCAGTTTAATAAAGCAAAAAGACATCTGCTTTCCTATGCCAATATATTTAAAATATTATCATTGATGTCTCAAACATTATTTTCTTTTCTTTTAGCATTATGTGTAACGTTGAATGGAAGTTCCTATTACATACATAATTGTGCCTTTTGAAAGTGTGAAATAATTTAAATGCTTAGGCTAAAGTGAATTTTAAGAAAGGTGAAGTTTCGCATGGTACGTCTCTTTAATATAAATAACACAAAATAAGTCTGTCTTTGTGAAATGTGAAGTCACAAGACCCAGAAATCGCTGCCAACATACTGAAATAGGTCATTGACTTAACATACAGTAGAGAAAATATCATGACAGTCACAGTCAATTCCTAGTTAATGTATTAACTGCAAATCATTAGCGAGTGACACGTTTATGCCATGTATGTATGTGTGTACATGTGTGTCCTATGCATTTATGGCTTCCATTTCAAAAACTACAGTAGGTCCAAATTAAAGATGAAAAATATTGTTAATGTTAAAGGCAATTCCTCCTGCAAATCTGGATTAAATTTTTTTCTGAGTCACTGAACATGCTTTGGAAAATAACAGAGTATACAGATGTACAGTGTTCTTCACCTAAGGCAAAAACATGGAGCAAAATTTCTCTTCTTTCTTCTGAAACACTGTATCCGTTACAACAGCCTACATCAGTGACTTGCCTGATGCAGTAAACTGGTAAGTGAGTAATGCTGTGTATGTACTACCTGATAGTATGTAGATGTATAGCAGGTAGAGTGTGGGTTTCATTTATTGCATCAAAATTGATTTTGACTTGGGAAGCAGGAGAAGTGTCTGTGTGGTGATTTTCTGAGACTTTTCCCCATAACCAGTCCATGACTGCCAAACTCCATTGTACAACACATCCTCCACTTCTTTCTTCTCTTGACTTGAAGATAAATATTTCACTAAGGAGTTCAGCAGTGGTAATCGAGGAGTGGGTGTAGTCTCTTTTGATGGGGTGTTGCAGTGTGCTATCAGCTTGGCTTTGCATCTTCAGAGCCCTAGTATTGGCTCGGATGGAAAATCTGAGCAATCCTTACTGTGCTCAGAGGGCTCTTTCTACAGAGATTGCAGTTCCAAGGTTTGTTGTTTTCTGCATTTTTTTTTTAAGTAGAACTTCCTACTTTTTAGCTGGCTACAAACAGAAACTACCAAACTGCAGGGAAACAATAGATTGATCCCAATGAAGACGTTCCCAATTCAGCACGAGAACCTGATCTTTACAGAATTGTGACACACAGCCAAGAAAGCAGTAATGAAATTTAAAATGTTGTGTCTTTAATATGTCAAACAAGAATTCTTTATGTAATTTCTGTTGTGTGGAGGTTTTCAAAATATAAGTATTTGGAACATGAGAAGAATGTTATGATGGATTAAGTCTTTTTCTGTGTTTGTAAAGAAATTTCAAAAGCAATTTAAAGGATGCAGCTGAATTCAATTTTCTGTAACAGTAGCTGCAAGCACCTGAAAATGGGCATTCAGCTAGTTGAGATTTCATACATATGGTAGAATGCCACTGGTTTCATCTTTAAATTTAATGTAGAATACTGATGTCATTCCAAACACAGCTTTTGGGGAAAGTGAAAAAGTCTAATAATAAAAATCCTTCATTATGCCAATACTGCAAAGTGAACTATTCATCAAGTTTTTCTGAAACCCCAAGGCTGTAGCTTACAATGTACACACATTTTTAAAGACGTGTGTTATTATACAAACACACACACAGGCACACATATAAAACCAATATTTCTCCAGGATCACATGTTCAAAATTTCACCTGTGCTGAAGAAGCATCATCCATAACTACAGAGCCTAACAAAAAGAGGAAAGAGGGTTTATGCCTTTAAGCGGTGGTGGAAGCAAGTACTATCCCCCATGACATCTCTCGGGGGTTTTCTTTTCTCTTGTGAGCTACAAGTGCAAGGCCTACATTTCTTTTTTGTTTTAATCACATTGAGCACATGATGATGCTTGTTTAATAATAAATGTACCCAGGTAGAAAAAAAGAACGAAAGTGAATCCTCTTCATCTCGAGAAAAAGGACAACTCAAATAGAGGAAAAAACCCAAAGGAAAACACCACAAGAATTCCACCACAATTTTTCTTTTCAGTTTCTAGTCTAATATCAGCAAAGATTAGGCTCTTTTTGTTTTCCAAAAAATTGATCATGACTATGTTGGATGCCTACATCTGTATTTCAGCTTCTGAAACAGATTTTTCAGGATTGTGGTGCATCAAATGTCCCAGAGCATCTCCCGAAAACTCGGCTTGTTCTTTAAACTCTGCCTTTAAACAATTTTTAAAGTTTTTAGGCACATCAAATTGATTTACAGACCTTCTGTTCATATCAAAACTATAACATCTTTTGTGCTTTTCTACATTTTATTAAACATGGATTTTCCTGTTGCTGTAGAGCTTAATCTAAAAAAAAAAAACAAGCCAACAACTTCCAGAGAAATCAATGATGGTTTACACCAGGATCAAGCTGGTAGGGTTATGTCCAGTGGGTCTGTTTTAAAATGTTAGTAGATCTAGATCTAGAGAATAGATCTAGATAATCTGTAGCTGTATATTCCTCTGTTTTAAAAAAAAAATTATTTGAATGTCTTCTGGCATTGAAGTTAAGTCTTAAATAAAAAATATAGCAAGAATCAAAATTTAAAGCCTTCATTATGCTGTCAGAGTTTGAGTCTGAAAGTTCATGCTCTCTGAATGATCTCAGCACTTACTGTGTCAGAGGTATTCTCTTAAAAGTCTTGAAACAGGTGAATTTTGGTGCACTTCAGACACTTTATTTGAAGTCAAGGGAATTACACTAAAGAAGGCTCTCACTGAAATCTCATGGAGGTAGAGAAGAACAGAAATGAAGTCTGGCTTAGGTTAAGATATGAAATCAAGCAGTTTTCAGTGCCAATATTTTGGGAAAGCATATTGTGTGGAGACAAAGCTGTGAACTTGCTTAAAATATGTTGCTTCAGTGAGACTTTTCTGCAGTTCTTGGTATGTGTGTTTATTATCAAGGTATCTGCTCATAGACCAGGACTGTTTTGTGCAGGGCATCGTTCTTGGCCTGGCACTTGCACCACTGCAAGACAAATTTGCTTTCCTAACCTATTTTTTTCCTGACTGATTTTCTGACCAGGAATTGTTCTAGCAAGACTTGGTGCCAGCTCTAGACTAATCATCCTCAGCTAGTAGCTATATCTGGAGACTGCAGCTCCAACCCTTAATCCTGACCTGAGACGTTTTAATAGGTTCATTTCCTCTCTGGGCATGTTCCACATCTGTATAGATCCAGCAGATGAACTGGTCAGACAAAAGATGCTAGCAATCGTGTATAAAGAAACTCCTGCCACCAGCATGGCCCTGCACTTGGAAAAGCTAGAATAAAGCTGAACTCAAGACCAGATGTAGAGTGACAGGTGGAGGAAAGTGTTTGGAAGAATTCTCCAGTATGGCAAAATCTCTCTTGATGGTGTTTCCCAGCATCCAGGATAGCTCAGCAGTTTTGGGAAATTGCTTGAGAAGGAGTTTGACAGTACAGTCTTGGAGATGACAGAGTAGCAAGTCCATCCGTGTGGGAGACAGAGCCTTTCTAGGAGCCATCTCAACACAGGGGTTCTTCCCATCTAGCAAACAGCCATAGATATGGAGCAGCAATACAGTGGCTTCAGACAAGCAAATAAAACTTTATCACAACAAAACACTGGGAAGGAGGATGGAAGCACAAGAAGTATGGTAGGTAGACACAATTACTTCATGCCTGATGGACACTACAGCAGGTAGACACAGTGAAAGAATATATGCAAGGGAGCAGAAGAGGGGCTTCATTTTGCAGACCTTACCCATGAAATTTTAAATATGTCCTTGCCCAAACAGGTGCCAATCGATAACAGTTCACACAGAGCAACCAAATCATAACTCAGAAAATTATCAGATTCAACAGAAGTTTAGTCTCAGTAAGAATCTATGGGGTTTGAATGTGTTTGCTGTGAAGTAACAGTGTTGATTTAAACTCAGAGAAGCCAAAGTGGACAACTTGCTTCTTTAAAAGATTAAACAAACAAACAAAAAGACTGGGTTTCTGTTGAATCCAGTCTGACAGAAGGAGTTTTAAAAATAAATAAACCCTCCCCTGCATTATTTGAAACACAAAGCTGCACACTACAGACTCTGAATATGAATCCAACTTTGCAGAGAGCAATGGAAAGGGTAAAGCATAAAGAATTGCACAGAAAAATATAAATTGTCTTCACTTGTGATAAGTTAATATGTTTATTGTAACAACCTGAAGGTGTTTACCTGCTGTAAGCAGTTCCGTATAAATCAAAGTCCTCCTGTTGCCCTGTATGTAATTTCAGTGGAATAACTGTTCATAAACTTCTCAGAATCCATGAGCATAGGCTTGACCTGAAGGAGGTTATCTGTGAATCTGCAGAGTCCTCTGGTGCAGCTGGAAAAGCTCGTATGTCCCAGGAGAGAAAGAGCTGCAATTTGCAGCCCTCACCGATTTTAGCTGCTGGAGTGTACGTGAGGTCTGTCAGGTGCCTGGAGGCAATTGCAGCCTCTGCTGGAGGATTTCATGCAGCTTACAGCTCCTGTCAGGCACCTGAAGGTAACAAGGATCCTCCTGGGTCACTCACAAAACCTCTGCTCACCATCTGACCCAGCTGCAATTCAACTTAGGAGGTCAGGCTCTAGCATCTGAGAATCCATAGACTTCTACCAGCCCGGCAAAAACAGCAAAGCAGCTACAGCACACAGCCCACCAGCATCAGACATAGGTTTTTCACCCTCAGTCCCTTCAAAATTACGATCATCTCACCAGGGATATTACCTAGAAGGAGGAAAGGAACAGTACAGAATGCCCTGAAATTCTCAGTGTGTTGGAAACATAGTCATTGCAGGTTCACAATGAGGCTTAAGGGAAAGCAGGTTTGATGGGGATTTTTCTCTAAAGGGCCATCCTCAAAAGAAACAACACGGATTCTGGCAGCTGGAGGTTTCATGACAATCTGTCACACATGTCAGCTGTACGTGTTACAAGGCTGATCAAATGGATTCATTCCTTTGAGGTTTCATTTCTGCAGCCTATACAGAAACAGCTTCATCTTCCACTATTGAAAACTATGTTTGGATAGTGAAGTATCCTAAGTAAACTACCCTAAGTAGTGTCTGCTGATAGCTTGGGTTTTTTCTTTCTTTACCTCTAAGAGAATAGTAGGGGAGGAATTAATTTAAAATATGTTCTAAAGCAAGGAACTTGCCAACCTGGCTCCTGCCCAAACTCTACTGTCTTTACTACCACACATCTCACGCAGATTGCTCCGTCCTGTATTTTCTCTAAAAGCTACTAAACAGAGAATATGTGTGAGAGACTTGCCTAACATCATTCTCCAGCAGTAATCCAAAAGGAGCTATATTCCATGCTTTGTTTTCCACCCAAAGAGGAGGAACATTTATTCTGCCTCTGCAGGGCAGAGGCTCTGGGAGCCCCTGGACACTTCAGCCAGAGACATGCTCCTGCAACTGCCTTCTCTCTGCAGCAAGACACACAAATACTATCTGAACAAGCCCCAACAGCCGTCACAGACTCTACTCTTACATCTTTAATGCATACACTTATTTCTAATGGGGATGGGGAGGAAAGTGTGTATTTGGGTATTTGAAGGTGCCAATCACACTTTTGATTAGAAACAGGGCTGCAGGAACTCGTTAAGTGAGCAGGTGTTACGTCAAAGAAGAGTTATACATAAAGAAGATGCTGCACCATTCCCAAAGCAGAGGAGCTGCATGTGGAGCAATACTTAATGGCTGAGGACAAGAGCAAATGGAAGCAAACTGAAAAAAAAGAAAAAAGAATGATACCTTTTCAATTTTCCTAGTGATGCTCATAACATGGAGATGCAGAGTAAATGTAAACCTGAGCATAACTCTGCACATATTACCCAGAGAAAATGAAATAACATATTTTAGTCAGTCATACCAGAAAAATCAGTTACAAATGAAAAACAAACAAACATACAAAAACAGTGACAACAACAACAACAAAAGCCAGACACATTTGGCCATGGAAGGTGAATAAACTAAGGCTACCAATGTCTGGAAAGCCTGGAGGAGGTGATGTGTGCTATCAGTCCCAGGTTGTTCTTTGCAGTTGTAATCTTGCTCCTGAAGCTAAATCCCCTGTTAGGCTGCCTAAAATAAACCAGCTTACGGGGGTGTTTTGCTCATTTCATAAATAAAAACCTAGCTAAAAAGAAGTGGAGAAATTGCCTTTCTGTGTTACATCCTGGGTGAGAAAGCAGCTCGTTCTGTCTCCTGGAGCAGGGCACATGCTGTCTTGTGCTTACCTTTTAAAGACAATTTAGACCAAGATTTGCACGGCGCGAGGCAATTCCAACACGTATGTCACCGCATGCATGTCTGCTTCGCCATCAGCATGTATGGCTCATCATCTGTCTGCTCTGAACAATAACTGTTAGGTTAGCAGCCTTTTCACTTGTAAATGTAAATATTGTATCTAGAACACAATATTTGAAATAGAAAATACGATGTTATTAAGACAGCGCTCACACATCAATTCTTGTGTGACTATAATTTGTGAAATGCCTTAGGAGGGGCTTATAAATAAAGTATAAGGTGTTATTATGAAATACATTTTAACTAAATGCACAGAAATGTCTCGTTCTTATTGAAATCACTAGTAAAACTCCCACTAATTTCAGCAGTAAAAAGAGGAGACCCTTGGAAATTGCTGTGTTACACAGAGCAAGACATTACAGCAGATTTTAGTCTTCATGATACAACTCTAGAGGAAGAAAGGGGATGAAAAGAGGTATTAGAGGCTGTTCAGAGCATGCTGAAGATTTTCTTTTCCCACATCTGCAGCTGATAGCTGTGTCTGGTGAGGCAGCACATCCCCACACAGCCACACGCATCCCCTTGCTCATCAGCAGTGGTGCTCGGAGGCAGGTTGGGCTGTTCCGGGGCTTCACCAGGCCCACAGAGAGCAACCAGGAGCTGGCACTGGTGCTTGGGCACAGGAGCCTCTGCACACTCAGCCCTGCACCACAGCCCACCCTCGGGAAAAGGCTCTTGACAGGGCTGTGGACACGACAGGCAGTGCAAGGCTGCCTGTAACCCGCCAAACCCCCAGCAGCTCTTCAAGGCAAGCAATGCTCTGGGGACCAAATGCCCTGGCTTCTTCCCGATGTGCAGCCAGCCAGGGACCTCCTTCCATAGGGCACAACAACAAGCCAGTCAGCCAGAAATGTCTCCTCTCCTCCACAGCTAGCTAGCCTGTCACCAAAATAAGCTCAAGGTTCATCCACACACGCAACTGCATTGTAGCGTTGCTGTGACTGCAGAGGTGCGGGGCTGGGAAAGGCTACAGCCCCACACAGCCTGCCCTGAGGAAGGCTTCCAAAGGGATGGAGAGTGCTGGCAATGGCTCCATGCAGATGGACCGCAGGCAGTGGGGCTGCACAGCCGGGAAAACCCAGGAAGGACAGGGAAGAGCTGCGGGGATCTGCCTCTGCCCACGTATCAGCACCTGCAGAAACAGCAACCACAGCACAAAAGATCTCGGGTGGGGGAGGAAAGGATGGGAAAGGAAGGTCATTTCCTTTCCTGGTTGAGCAGAAATTGGCATTTAGATAACAAACTGCATTAGCAGGTATAAACAACCTAAGTGGCTATATAAATGCTGGGTTTGTACCTGTAATTAATTGTTCCCTGAATCGATTAAGCTGTGCAAGAAGGGACTTGCCTATTGTGGTGTTTAATGCAATCTATCCGTATCAAATAAATATATAACGTGCATCTGCTTGTCTGATAAAATATATATTAAAAAAGGTATTTCCTTTATATTTGCCAAGGGATGGTTTCCAGGTAATTCAAACCACTTAATGCTTGTATAACAAACAGACTTACAACTGACTAGTATCAATTAAAAAGAAAGAGCTTAATCTAATGTTTTTACACATTTTTTGCTTGCTTTGGGCTTTTGGTTTTATTAACTATCGTCTCACGCTTTGAACGAAACTGCTCTTCATCCCTAAAGGATTTGGAGTTTACGTGCATTTAATCTCGTCCGCAGCACCGCAACTACCTCAGCACAACTCTGCTATTCCAAGTTTACAGTGAAGTGTTATCTGCGGTGACTAATATGGCAAAAGGAAAGCATAACCAGCCTAGATAGTATCTTTGCTTTACAAAGGCTGCATGTGATGCCTGTGCTTTGACTCAAAACTCCCCGCGCATTGGCTTTTTAATCATGAGATCCCTTTTTCAGCACAGCATCGCAAGTAACAACTGCACCACAATGAGCCAGTTTCACAGATATGGGAATGTTTAGATTTCCCTGCCACTGACTAAAGGCCTTTAGCTTTCACTAGCCAGTCCCAGCTCGCATTGTTGTTGCCTGTTGATTTGTCTTCTCTCATTATTCCTTGACATGCAGCTCTCCACCCACGCCCACACTAACAACCCTCACACAAAGCGCATTGAGGTATTAACCAGGTTACAAGTTCAATGGAAAATTACACTAAGATTGTGCTGTGTGGCAATATAAAGGGATGGTATTCACTCTCCCAAAGAGCCTGTTAAAAACACAGCTGGTTTGGGTTTGGGGTTTTTTTTCTCCTTTTTGAGCATCCTAACAAAAACAATTTTTAGAAGTCAGGAATGTATATTTGTGTGTGTGTGTGTCTATACATACTCTACGTATAATTACAGCAGACACGGGCGTGCATCACGTCTGCACCACTGACTGGCACGATGCAAACTCCCCGCTGGAAATGCTGCTGGATTCTGGAGTTCGTTTAGAGCATCCCCAGAAACTCGAGCTAAATAAACAACCTCCTCCTGCTCTCAGCTGCAATTAGATACGTGAACCTATCTTCTTTTTGTTAGCCCAAATTACAGGCTGGCGGAAGGGCTTGAAAGTCTGTAAAAACATTTCTTAAGGATCCTTCCTTATCGAAAACTGAAAATAAGTTCAAAGTAAAGCTTAATGAGGTTAACCTAACACAGTAACAAAATTTGCAACACCACACTATAAGGTTAAAAAGAAAATAGTATAATAAAGGAAATACAAAGGCTTTGGCATGGTTTTTACAATCAACAATGGTTAATTTTGATATGTAGTTGTGAACAACTTCAAAACACTTAAGTTTAAAACTCTTGCAAGCACTTTTAATTGATTAGGAATGAATTCTAGATGCACAAAAATGATTGGACTGTGAACAGTAGTACAACTATATCTAAGAACAATTAACTCTTGCCGACCAAAAAGAAACGTATGATGCATGAAAATGTGTATAAAACATCTATAGAATATTCTTGTCAAATATAAATGAAATTAACTTTATTATAGAAATCATTCTGGGAGATTTCTAGGGAAGACAAATACTTACATTTCGACATAAAACAAATTGGATTATATCGAAGACACAATCTACCTTTTATCTATCAAACTCTTTTCTTCATCGAAGTTCTCTCTTAACCCCTGTTTGCACATAGCTTCAGCCGTTAACAACCTTTGGAAATACCAACAGATAGTTTTCTTACATAAATCTAGTGCGTATTGTTCCAGGTTTAATTATATGCAATGGAATGATACAAACTTGGAACATCAATCCATAATCTATGAACAGATTGGTAGAAGTATTCGATATATCTTGATAAAACTCTTAAATTCGTGGCAAAGCTTGTTGATCATGGCTTCTCTTTTTTTTTTTTATTTTTGTTTTGTTTTTCCTCCTTTTCTGATTTTTTTTTCTTTTAAAACAACTTCATGACCAACACAGATCAAACATCCATCCAGTCTACATTGTTCTTTTTTGTTGGGTTTTTTTTTTCTTTTTCATTATAACATACAAATGCCCATTTACAAATAATACACCAAAATGAATAAAAGTTTGGATACCAAAATGAAGATTTGTTCCAACTGATATAATGCCTTCAGTGTACAAAGGTCCATGTGAAAGTCTTTTCCACGTGTTACAGCGTAGGGCACAGTTGCAGTACAGAAGTACTCTGAGAGCCATTCTTCCTTTATAAAATACTGCTGAACATCCAACTGTTGTCCATATAGTCATTTGTGGAATTAACACATGTTTTACTGTAATCTTGGCCAGTATTGAGACATATCAGGTTCACTGCCAGGAACTTGAACTGGAACTGACACTCCAGGGGAAATGAGACCTGAAAATTGAGGGGGGGAAATGGACATTTTAGTTTTTCTATGCATAGCACAATTTTTGCTTTACAGTTTCACAGATTTGTGCTTTTGTTCCAGTAAGCATTAAATCTCACCATCTACCAGCCTGTAGTAATGGGGGGGGTGTCTTTTTTAAAAGCCTATGCACATCTCACTGGTTTGTTGTTATAAATAGACTGTCATGCTTTGAGATAAATGCCAGAGCCTCAGCTCATTTGGATCAGTTGGGAATTCAACCCAAAATACGCTGAACATTTCTGTTCTTTTAAAAACCGTCTGGCTTGCTCTTGCTCTTGCCAACACCCTTTTTTACCCTGTTTTGCTTTCTTATGCATAGGTTATCTGTCTATATTTCCACAGGCTACCTGCCTTTTTGATAACTTGGAATTTTTAGGGAAAAAAAAATAGCCTCTGTCATAGACTTGATAAAAACACACCCAGTCCTGCAAACACTTTCACGTACACTTAACTTCACAGCGTGAGTGTCTCCGCTGCAATTTAATGGTGAAATAGATGCTGCTTTTGAAATTAATTATACAGTGAAGACTTTGTGGGATAGGGGCCTCACCAAAGAGCTTTCCCACTGTACTGCTATTCAAACGCCGCCTCTGTTAATCAGCCATCTTTCATCTACCCCTACAGCAGCAGCAGCTTAAAAATCAGACTTTCTACTCCAGCCAGCGAGGTTTTATGTTTTCCTCTGCCCAGCAGCTACTAAACCCGACAGAGAGACGTCTCCCTGCAATGGAGGGAAGAGTTCTCCCAGTGAACACGTGAAAAAGCAGGGGACTGGAGCAAGGAAGCGACGCTGAAAGAAAGGCAGGAGGAGCGTAGGGCCACTCACCTGTGGAAGTGGTGCCAGAGGTGCCCATCGGCTGGCTGTTCATGTGTGTCTGCATGTGAGGAGGGGTGTATGTATCATAGCTCCGTCCATTCACCGATGGACTGGTGGGCAGCATGCAAGAGTAGGAGGAGGTCTGGCTGGGTACTGGGGGCTATGGGAGCAAAGGACAAAACAAGGTTAAGTATCAAACAAAGTAAAGAAAGTGTCTCACTCTTTTGGATGGATGTGCCAGCCCTCAGAAGCAATGTGCAAAACTGAAAACAAGCTTCAGTTTCAAATTCAGGGACCCAGATGTAAAGACCTATTTAGGAACTCAACCAAGCAAGCTCTTCCCAGAGGGTTTTTGCTCTACAGGAACAGTATGGATGCTCAGTGGTGCCTTTTCCAATGTACTTGATGAGCAGATCCATGCATCTAGATCCTAACCAAGGTTTTACATAACTTAGCCCAGGAGCCAAAGCCCTTGTTTGTGAGGGCAGAGGAAAGATGTCTCCTGCCATTTGCAGCCATGGAGAGCAGGGCTGGCATCTTATCTCACATTTGATGGTGTAACTAAAAACAATTGGTGATGGAAATAAAAATTACTCCACTGAGGCACATGAGCTGGTCCCTCATTTGTGAGCCTGTTGCACATACACACCAATGATGTACAGGTTTGGGATGACTGTGTGTGTTGATCCCCCTTCAAAGCCTTGGTCACCCCAAACCCATGCAAGCAGCATCATCCCAAGAGACCAGATATCCCCATTTACCTAAACTCCATCTCCCTAAAACCTCATCTGCCAGAGGGAAGAGGAATTGAGGCCAGGAGTGGCATGGTGCTGAGAAAGGACAGAGCAGGAGCACCTCCTGCTCCGGGATGCTGTGGAGTGGGGACCTGTGCAGCCCCAAAAAGAGAAGGCAGCAGGGGAGCGGGAAGCAGAATAAATAATTCCTACTCTGAGCACACAACTTTCAACATGTCTACACATATTTCCTCCATCTGCACAGCCCCAAAACACACTATCTCTGAAAACACCACCAGCCCCTCTCACTAAGCACACACGCTGTGCTCTGGGAGAAGCAGCAACACATCGCACATCTGCAGGGAGATGCCAACAGTTCAGCTGCCAAACCTCCCTCTCCAACACCTCATGGCCATCACACTATGGTGATGTAGGCAGGACTTTCCAGAGTAGCTCCTGTGCCAGGTCTCTGCCCAAATGCCCAGCGGTGAATCAGGGGCCTCCTGCTTTCCCAAGGGTCTCCTCTGTCAGCCTTTTGATCTTTTGTCATTTGCTCTCAGCCCACTGCCAGGAACGGTGCCTCCAACGTCACAAAGTAGAGACCCGGCCAACATCATTTCTCTCCACGGTCTTCTTGCGAGACTCTAACTTTATTTGGTTAATTTTGGTTCAGCAATTAGTAACATAGTAATTGCTGCGGCGAAGGAGTCAGGCGCTCTAATCTGCTCGCCTGTCTCCAGCAGTGGTCAATGCTGTGTGCCTCAGACAAAGCTGTAAAACTCCCATAATTGGCCAGCACCTTCCTAGGCCAACCCCACCATTAAAAAAGGAGGAATTTTGCATCTGAAAGGTCTATAGAAACAGACCCCAAAGGAATAGATTTCTTCCTAACCCAGCTGGTGATCAGCTAATGCTTTCAGGCATGAGGATTGACAGCTCTTGCAATTCTGGCTTAGCTGGCATAACCACTGATGCTAATCACATCTTTCCCTCTCTCAGGTGTTCCTAATGTGCTGCCACCACATTACCTACACCAAGAAGGTTGGATCCCTCTGGCAGCTTATTCAGGCAGCAGTTTCCACAATACTGCACTGGTGAGTTCCATAGGTTAACCACAGGGTTGATTCGGGTTTGTTTCTTTCTTTTCCAAAAAGAGACTCTTCATCTCAAATTTGTTGCCTTGGAAATTCGAGGACCTCTCTTTTTTAAAACTCAGGAAAAGTGCTTTTGAGAACTGGGCCTTACAGTGCCTTTTCCCTTGTGATTCTCCCAAATAGGGCATCTTTGAGATGCCAGGGAAGCCTTTGGTGCTGGTTTCCCCGCAAAGTAGTCCTGCTGAGGAAGAGCTCCCTCCCCCAGGCTCCCACACACCCTCCAAGGAACACCGAGCCCCGAGGGAGCGTCGTGCCATGGTGGTGGCAGTGGACTCACTTGCATAGGCAGGTTGTTGGCCATGGTGAAGCTGGGCATGGGCGGCAGTGCGCTGTACGTGTTTGTGAGCGCCGTGTCCGTTCTGCCCAACATGGAACCTGATGTGAAAGAGGAAACTATAATAGAATAGACAAATAATGAACACATTAGTTTAACCACAGTTACAGTTGGCGGTGCAGTCTCAGAGTCTCATTTTGCCCAGGAGGATGGATGACCATGAGTGGGTTGGTAGCATTACCGGGGGTAGTTGGTTGCGGGATTGGCTGGTAAACACTTGTGCTGAAACTACTACTGATGGGAATGTGGCTGGGAGTGTTGCTGGCTTGTCTTCGCTGGTTCCTCAGCTTCTCTTCCCTTCTCCACTTAGCCCTTCTGTTAGAAAACCATACCTGAAAATACAGCATTTGAGAGACGTGAGTGACCTTACAAGGACTAGAAGCATGGGGCCTGCCCCACGTAACTCAAGGCCATACTGACAGGATGCTGGCTTGCAGTGCAGCAAAGCAGCATGTGAAAGCAAACGCTGGCTGCCGTTATTTTGTTGGAGGGGGAGATGAACAAACCACTTGATCATAAATAGGGGCTGCCCTGCACTTTGAGAAGCCAGGAGTTAGAATAATAACAGTCAAAGTAGTAATAGTCTAATTGCACAGCGACTCAATACCTGTATCCTTGCTTCAGGCAGGTCTATTTTAGCAGCTAGTCTCTCTCTTGCAAACACATCAGGATAGTGGGTCCTCTCAAATTCTGCAGAAGGAAATATGGTTGAGTGAGTTGCAAAGAGTTAATGTGGCTGACTGTAAAGTCAGAGTCCTTTCTGCGTTGCCTGTGCTCTAAATGCTCTGAAGAAACATGGCTGTAAAGGCAAAGCTGAGCTTTCTGTGTGTGTGTGTGTGTGTGTGTGTGAGGCAGGAGGACTCCTTGCCTGCCGGGGAATATTGCTAAGGGGATAGACAGGCTTGGGTGCAGGGCTGCATCTTTCAAGAAGCAGTGAGGGCTTCTGCCTCCACCGAGGGGGTCCCCAAGGCAGCTCTGACCCTGTCACCTAGAAGTGAAATGGCACGTCGCTAAATAACAGCAGAAAATAAGAACAAAGATGCTCAGCGGGTCAGAGGCGAGGTGCGCCCAGGCCAGTCAGGGAAAAGGGCACCTGCTCCCAGCCCCGAGCAGCAGCATCACTGGGGACAGGGAGCAGGCACGGGGGCAGGCATGGAGGGCTGCTGCCAGTCCCAGCTGCCTGCCCTCACCCTCCCATGCAATGCGGTCTGGCCAGGAACACGGCGCAGTCAGCGGGAGGAGATTTATCCCTCATGAGAGAAGCCCGGGGTGTAATGTGGATGTTTCAGTAGGATCTGTGCCCTGAGTGCATTCACTTTGAAAATGTTTTAACAGCTTTTTGGTGCACACCGCAGCCATCGATGAATACTTGGAGCTCAATGAATAAAACAGCATGGATAGAGCCATGGACTAAAAATATATACGTGTATATGAGGCTCACGAATGCCATGCTTCCCTTCAGCTCTTAATATAGCTAGGGCACATTTGGCTTTTCTATCCTGCTTCAGCTGTAGGAAAATGTCACTCACCTTTCTCAAGGGCTTCGATTTGCTCTTGGGTAAAGGATGTCCTATTTCTCTGCAGCTTTCTTTTCAGCTGGAGTCTCATTTGGGCCTCGTCTGAATCTTCTCCATTAGAGCTGATGGAGTTAGTGTTTTCCCCTCCTCCCTCCTGTTGCGGACAGCCGTCTGCAGAACGGAAAGTTGGGAAGTGAAACCCAGGTAACCTCATTTTAAGATCCCTATCAGAGAAATAACGCGATTGGAAACAAGTTCGGCCATGTTTGCTGACACCCTCCCTTCAGAACGTCTCGAGTATCAAAGCAACGCTGTGCCCATGACACGGGTAACAGAGAAACCGTTCAGTTTGCAGCGTTATGGTAAACATGGGAGATGAGGGATTACGATTGCCCAGTCTTCATTTCATTTTGTTTTTCCTCTGGAATGAAACCTGCGTAAAAATATTTTCCCCTGAAAGCGACTCTTTCCATGAATGGCTGATGAAGTGCCATGGCAGTCTCTTCTGTCTGCTGCATTTATTTACCTATTGCTATCTTTAAAATAGTGATGTTCAGTATTTCGGATTATCTATAATCAGTAATTCCTACCTAATCAATTAGATGTTGATAGGTTTGCAGAAAATGCTATTAAGAAACCAAACCAAGCTTGTAATCTTTTTTAAAAAATATTTATCCAGTTTTTATTTGAATTCTGCACAGTCAATTTCATTTTAAAGGTTGTGAATTTAGAAGTGCCTGCATTGTTCTGCAGTTTTATTCAACTATTGTATGAGTGTGCATTGCCTTGACACCTATTACTGAGCACAGCTGTAATTATATCATCACCAAGAACAGGCTATAATTGCTGAAAATGGAATTTTATATTTAGATAAAAGGACTGTCCATTCTTTGTAATGTGTTGCACCAGAGAAAAGTAAGATTTCTTTTAAAATTTTAACATGTAATTGTAAAAGAAATAGTAGCGAGTTCACTAACTAGCTAAAGACGCTATTCTGCAGCTGAACGTCTGGCATATCATTTGAGCGGCACGTTTTTAATTAGGGCATTTCCAGCACTTTTAATGTGATTTCTGGCATTAAAGAGGGGCAAAGTTTCATTGTGCTCCCCTTTCGAACGGTCGCAAGGATGTTCCCGGGGCCCGGCCGGCTCCGCGGGGCTCTGCGGGTACCCCGGGCCGCCCTGGGCGGCAGGAACGGACGGTTCTGTCGAGGCAGAGAAGTCGTTGTCCCTAAATTAGCTCTCCCTCTCCTTTCAAAGCATATTTTTTCGAGGCGTTTTGATGTCGCATAAAGGGGGAGACGGGATGGGGGACGCATGGGCTACTTATGCTAATTCCCTTGAAAAGTTACGCCAAAAATAAATAGCGACACTCCCGCTACATCCTTTAAATATTGTGGGAAATCAACTTTAAAGTAATATCATTTATAATCGGCGAACAATAGCCCCGGCCTTCAAAGCTCGGGGGGAATTGTGACAGGATCTGGTGGGACCCTTTCAACCACTTTGAAATGTTTTAAAACCCGAACTTTCTCCCCCATTTAAACACAGGGATTCAGCGGCCGTGGTCACCATATGGGCGGCCGCAGCCCCATTGAGGCG